>JAYMTN010001733.1:0-12245 GCA_036897425.1 Erodium trifolium
TAGAGCACGTGGGGGGAGGGGTTCGAGAGAAAGAGAGGGATGGAGCACGCAAAGCTCATGACTAGTATGTGTCTTGTTTCCTTACTCATACATTGGTGGCGAACTTAAGAACAGTCAATGGAAGTGTATCGCCAAGACGGATAAATAGGTTTCAAAGTCGAGGTTTGGCGATAGAGGTGGGCAGATTGTCAAAAAATGTCGGATAGTTTCTGAGAGGCAGCTTTGAACCTATACTCTTTTTTCTCTGTTCCACTAAAATCCACCTGAAAGCCATTTAGTAGGAGCATCAAGATCTACACCACCCACAACCATGATAGTTGTCGATGTAGCAATACCTAGGTCAGTACCACACAAAATTACTATAGCATCAACTTTGGTTATAGGCGAAATAGCAACCTTAGTCATAGGTAAGATAAAAACTTAGTGATTAAATAGAGTAACTATAGAGAGAGGCGTAGCCGATCTAGTATGGTCATGATGATCGACTCAACCTTCCAAGATGAGACTTGCGGTGTCGTCGGTCTCAGAGGAGCTATCCAAGATGAGACACAATAATCTGTCTCGAAACTAGAGTAATTCCCTCTCTGAAGATCGGCACCTAGTCCCACCATCCGCTGCTCTATGCCTGATCATCGTCATTATTATCGAACCCATCCCAAGCCCCTCATCTGAAGAAAACATTGTCCTTATCCCACCACGCACGACCACTCTACCCAGGTCGTTAACATGCACACCCCAAATATGGATTCTTACGTCTTGTGTATGTATTGTTAGCATGAAAGACTTGCAATCTTAGCGAGCATTTTTATAAGCAATAACTGGTGGTGAGGGGATTTGTCACTCTTGGTTAATTATCCGAGACATTACTAGTTCCATATCTTGGGTGGTGTTCTTCCTAAGAATGTGATCTTGAGTTTTTCCTTCATAAGTGGTGAGTCGGTAACACAAGTTTTCTTTGCGCCAAACATGTAGTGCTCTTCTAATTCTTCTTTCTCTGTTTCGTAGTGGTTCACTCATCTTCGCTCAAATCACTAGTCATAGTGTAAGAGACAACCTTGGTATAAGTTGGCATAGTGTAATTCTCTATATAGCTACTGCTATAATATTTTTGCTATGGAATCCATCTACGCATTTTTGGCTTGTATGACACGAAATGGAGAGCTATTTTGTAAGAGGAAGCTAGCTGCTAGCTTGACATGCTTGAAGTGGAGAGTTGCTTTAGCTGCTTGGTGACGTAGAGACAGGGCCGACTCAAGCTTTAAGCGAGTTACGCAACCGCTTAAGGCCTCAGATCGAAACTAGAAAAAAATCCATTACTGAGTATAGATTTTTATGATCAGAGTAAAAAAATGTGAAGCAAACGTATGAGAAATCAAATAAATGTTGATTTGATATATTCTACTTCTTTGATACTTTATAAATAAAGTTCTTACACATTCAAATGTAGATATGTGTCTAAAGATGAGTCTTCAAGAATATCAATATTATTTCATAAGAAGAGAAACATGACATATATTATTAACTTGTGCTACAATGTCTTGGCTTTGTACATATATTTTTAGTAAAAAAATAAGATCATTTATCGAAGAACAATCTATGGAATTAATGGACTTTGAGTCTCGTTGGGTTTAACAGTATTGAAACTCGGGGGTACTAGTATACACTGCAAACTGTAAAGGTTGTGTAAAAAATAAAGACTAATTTGACTAAAATACAAGTCAAAATAAAAGGAAACCCTTTCAAAATGAGTGCAGTAAGAATATGTATTACGAAAATTTTATTTCATGATTAAAGACGACAAATACTAGATTTGACTTATACACCTAGCACATGGAGTTGTATTGCTCAGGCTCTGGATAAAATGATTGACTCATAGAATATTGAGATGCTTACTAACCATGGACATTGAGATACTCAATCGAGAGTCCGGACTGCAGAGAAATTATTACACCTAGGAAATGGAGATACTCAACGGAGAGGAAAGACCGAAAGGCATGAACATGAACGATAATTTGTTTTTGATTTCTTAACCACAAATAAAAAAGATCAATAGGCACGAGTTTGTTTATAAGCTTTAAAGAGCAACAATAGTTATATGAACTTGGACATATATCATGAGGTAACCGAGAGAGTGTGTTGACCTTGTCCTATTTTGTTTGTGTTGGTTAACCGGTGTTTTTCGATACCGAATGCCCTTAGTGTTTGAAAATTCTCACCTAGATACTATCTTGAATCGTTAGTGTCGGTTCAAACGGTTTTCTTATTTTTGGTTATATATGATTAATATTAGTTAGAGTCTATATGTAGTATTTCAAAATAATTTTGAAGTGTAGAAATCTCTAAAAGTTGATGACAATAACTATTTATACACGAGTTCACATATAAGCTAACATAATTTGGTGTAATTTTCTAGAACTATCTGGAATCTATCATATCTAAACTTGACAAAAATATATATTAAATATATGAATTTCTTATATAGAATTCTAGACACTAAATCTTATCCATTGAGGGTGTCTTGTTAGAAATTAATCTTCGTCACCCATTTAGATTTTTGTGTGTTACAAATAGACGTTGATGTCCATTTGCTCAATATGACTAGTATAATACTTCTATGAGAAATTTATTTATTTTCTTGTTATAATTTATCATTAGGAAAAAAAGCTATCGATCAAATTCTCACTTAAGGGCCCAATGATAGATCAAGTTCTCGCTTGAGGCCTCAATTATCATTGAACCGGCCTTACGTGGAGAGCTGCTTGGTGACTTGGAAAGCCGTGGAAAGTTGCTTTAGCTGCTTGGTAATGTGGAGAGTTGATTCAGCTGCTTGTGACTTGGCGAGCTGGCTGAGCTGCTCTGCCTACTTAACGACCTGGACAAATGTTTCCCCAAGGAGATGCATGCTTGGAAAAGATGAGCTACTGATGAAGGGGCAGGCTGGGATGAGTTGGGCAGGTGCTCCCATGTGCTGACCTTGTGCCTAGCCCATGACAACACATTTTGGCACAAACACCTTACTTTTTACATAGGAAAGTAGGAGTTGTCACTCCCATATTCGTTGCTTACCCAAGAAGATAGCTAGGCACTAGTATAAATAGAGTTGGCTTGTACAGATTTGGGGTAGAACACCTTTGTATAATTTCACACTTGAAATATACTATTACTTTCATGCCATAAACATCCCTTTAGCCTTTGTGTTGATCCTCTTAAGTTACCTTGCATTCACCTTGGTTTTGTAGGTGGAAAGTCTGAACTTGAGCCGATTCGGTTGGGTCACCGAGTCCAGGTGTCGGGCATCCGAGGAGAAGCTATCCGAACGTTTCAATTGGTATCATAGTTGGTGTTGGATCCAACGAGTAGGGAACTAAGATGACAGGCAAAGATATAGATGTTCGTGGGCGTGAGGAGACTGTTGCACCTCAGTGTAGTGTAACACGCAGTCAATCAAGGGAACTGTTAGCTGAGGCCGAGACTGATGTACCTAGACCTACCTCAAAGTATGATGAGTTGTTGTTGCGAGTATAAGCTACGAAGAAGTCTTTAGCCGAGGCGAATATGAAGCGGATGGGCACCAGGATGAGCCTTGATGCACTTGAGTAGTACAAGCGCACCATGGAAGGCCAACACGATATTTGGGCGGAGCTCCGAAACGTGGACATAAAGGCACGAACGGAATTGACAAGGTTGAGGTAGATCTGGAGAAGTATGTAGATGATCTTTGGGTGGAAGTAAATTTATTGAGGCACACGATTGCAGCGCATGCCGAGACGACACATGCTTGAGAGACCCTTCCTCGGACAGAAATCCCTAAACCGAAGTTCTACCGAGGTAGACAGGATGCTCATGAAATTGATCACTTTCTATGACAGCTAGACTAATACTTGGAGGCACCAAAATTGACTGATGAGAGACTCAAACTTTATATTGCAACCTTTTATCTAGATGATATTGTTGATTTCTGGTGGAGGAGAAAGTGTGATGAGATTGCTGAAGGTACTTGCAATATTAATTCTTGGACTACTTTTAAGGATGTCGTTATAGAACAGTTTTATCCCAAGAATTCTATAATGGATACTCGAAAACGTATAAGGGAATTGAAACACACCAATTCAATTTTTTATTACGCCAGAGTTTCAATCAGTCATGATTCAAGTTAAGGATATGTGTGATGCGGGTTTACTGTTCAACTTCTTGGACGGAATCAAATCTTGGGCTCAAACTGAACTCACGAGACAGAAAGTAGGAGACATAAGGACATCCTTCGATGTGGCTGAGAAAATGAAGGATTATAGCTTTCCTACAAGGGGCGAGTCGTCCAACCATGACAAGCTGAGACATACCCCTAACTTTGGGGCAAGAAACAACTCGTACCGGGAAGAGGTGGGGGAGCCGGACAGAGATGGTTTGGAGGAGGCCTAGGAAATCAGCCAAGGCGAAATCCGCAACAAGGAGAATGCAGCCAAACGAATTGCTTCATTTGCAAGGGGCCTCATTGGAGCGCGAGTGTCCTTAGTGGACGAGGATGAATGCCATTGGCCAAGGTGATGTCCAAGAGGAGGAGCAGCAGCCGACGAGAATGGGTAGCTTGCGTCTGAATGCCTTGAATAGGCAACCGTCACGTGTGATCGAGAAAACTGTAAGGCCTGATGTGGCTAAAGATAGAACCTTATTGTATGTGGAAGGTGTTATCAATGGAAAGACAACTACTATAATGGTGGATACGGGTGCATCCCTTGGTTTTATTAGAAAGTAAGAGACAGACTGCCTCAGTCTTAAAACTCAAAGACATGTTTCATCCTTAAAGACTTTTAATTCACCTACAGTTATAATTGAGGGAATCGTGGAGCGAGTGTCATTGTGTTTTGGCGATTGGAAGGGCGATGTGTCCCTAATCGTAGCTCCGATGGACGACTATGACTTGGTCCTAGGGATGAATTCCTAAAGGAAAACAAGGCGTATCCGGTGCCACACGAGAACCTCCTTATCATTGGTTCGGATGCGCCAATCATGGTACGGGGCAAGACCTTTGCATCTAGCCATGGCAGAATGGGCAACATGACCTTGTCGGCGATGCACCTGACTAAAGGGCTCAAGAAGAACGAGCCAACATACCTGGCTACAATGAGGGAGGAGAAACCTCGAAAGTCAAGGTAGGGCCTCTACCTAGACCGTTTGAGCAGATCCTTGACGAGTTCAAGGATGCGATGTCGTCCGAGCTACCTAAGAGACTCCATCGAGAAGGGGAGTAGACCATCAAATCGAGCTGGAGCCTGGTGCGAAGCCTCCAGCCCATGCACCCTATCGAATGGAACCTCCAGAGTTGGAGGAGCTCAATAAGCAATTGTGAGACTTGCTTGAATCTGGCTTTAACCAACCGTCCAAGGCGCCGTTTGGAGTGCCCGTTCTCTTCGAGCAAAAGAAAGATGGCTCCATTTTTTTATGCATCGACCACCGAGCTTTAAACAAGGTAACCATTACGAACAAGTACCTAATATCATTAGTTGCTGATTCATTTGATCAATTGGGAAAAGCTCGTTACTGTACAAAGCTTGATTTACGTTCTGATTATTATCAAGTCCAGTTTTTTTAGAGTGATGAGGCCAAGACGGCGTGTGTGACTCTTTATGGGTCCTATGAGTTCCGTGTGATGCCTTTTGGCTTGTCTAACGCACCAACAATCTTTTGTACTCTTATGAACATTATTTTGCATCCTTTCTTGGATAAGTTTGTTGTGCTCTACCTAGATGACATTTTGATCTATAGCGAAACCTCGGAAGAATATGTGGAGCACATGCGTGCCGTATTTGAAACCTTGAGGGCTCATGAACTCTATGTGAAAAGGGAGAAATGGTCTTTTATTGAGAATGTCATTCACTTTTTAGGGCATATCATTCAAGTTGGTGAGCTAAGGATGGATCTAGAGAAGATCAAAGCAATCAACGAATGGGGGCAACCAACCAATGTCTCGGGTCTAAGGTCATTCCTTGGGCTCGCGAACTAATAACGGCGTTTCATCAAAGGGTAATCGACCGTGGTTTCCCCTCTGATCGACATACTGAAGAAGAACACGCTTTGGGACTAGAAGGTGAAGTGTGATGAGGCATTCAAGGTCTTGAAGCAGGTTGTGATGGAGGAACTGGTTATGGCTCTACCGGATTACTCCAAAGTTTTTGAGGTACAAACTGATGCTTCTGACTTTTCTATAGGTGGTGTCCTGATGCAGGACATGCACCCCATTGCCTATGAGAGCCGAAAGATGAACGATACCAAGACACGGTACACAATTCAAGAGAAGGAGATGATGGCCATCGTCCATTGCCTAAGGACTTGGTGCCACTACCTTCTTGGCAGCAAGTTTGTGGTCAAGACAGACAACGTTGCCACGAGCTGCTTTCAAAGTCAGAAGAAGTTGTCCCCGAAGCATACACGATGGAAAGATTCCCTTACCGTGTTCGACTATGAGCTCGACTACAAGCCCGGGAAGGCCAACCTTGTGGATGATGCCTTGATTCGTAAGGCTGAATTGGCAGCCATTATCAAAGTGTGTGGAGAAATGGTTGCAAGGATCAAGGAGGGCCTGCCAAATGTCATGTCTCTCAACATATCATAAAGTTGGCCAAGCAAGGAAAGACACGTCAATTTTGGGTAGAGGATAGTATGCTCTATGCCAAAGGATATAGGGTATTCGTTCCAAAATAGGATAACTTATAGAGGAAAGTTATAAAGCAGTTACATGAAACTTTGTATGCATGGCACCTGGGACAGCTAAGGACGCGCACCTTAATTGAGGTGGCATATTATTGGCCAAACATGTGTAAGGAGATTGAGCAATATGTGAAGACTTGTTTGGTCTGTCAGCAAGACAAGATTGAGCATCGTCCACCTACGAGGTTGCTTGAGCCACTGCACATTCCTACTCGTCCATGGGAGAGTTTGAGCATGGACTTCTTCGTTGGCTTACCAAGATCCGAAGGCAATGGCACCATCATGGTCGTTGTCGATCGGTTCACAAAATATGCTACATACATTCCAGTCTCTAGGGAGTGCAAGGCAGAGAAGATCATTTTAAAAAATTTGGTAAAGTATTGGGGTTTGCCCCGAACGATCATAAGTGATCGTGAAAGTCAATTCACGGGCCGATTCTGGATGGAACTCTTCCGTCTCTGGGGTCAGAGCTTTTTTTTTTCCACTAGCTTCCATCCCCAAACCGATGGTCAGACCGAGAGAATCAATGGACTGCTAGAAATTTATTTGAGACGCTTCGTTAGTGATAAATAGTCTAATTGGGCAGGATTGATGGATGTGGCTCAATTTTCTTACAATTTACAACGGAGCGAGGCAACCAAGAAAGTCCCTTTGAGGTGGCCACGAGACAACAACCACTCACTCCGCACACCTTGGAGATGGGGTACCAAGGCAGCAGCCCGAGCACATATAGGGCAGCGAAGACTTGGCCCGAGGAAAGGGCCATTTCTTGGTCATACCTTGACAAGGAAACTCTTAAGATGAAGTAATTGGCAGACAAGCACCGACGGTCACTAGAGTTCCGTGTTGGCGACCTGGTCATGGTTAAGTTCCACATGTACCAAATCAAGTCCGCATGAAAGCTACACAAGGGTCTCTTACACCTGTGTGACGCGTCATTCCCAATCCTCAAACGGGTTGGCCGAGTTTCCTACAAAGTGAAGCTGCCCCCACAGCTCTGAATCCACCCGGTCTTCCACGCTAGCAAGCTCAAACCGTACCATGAAGACCCGAAAGACCAAGGGCGTTGCGAGTCAAGTCGTGCACCTCTAGCCATATTCGTTTCCTATGAGAAGTATGTCGAGGAGATAATTGGCAAGCGCGCAGTTGGAAGGAAGGTCGTACCGGGTGATGAAGTGAATACTTGGTGAAGTGGAAAGACCTCCCTGATGGTGAAGTGACTTGGGAACCAGCCAAGAACCTATGGCAATATGAAGACAAAATTAAGAAGTACGAAGACTCGACGAGGACGTCGTGGCCATTGGTGGGGGAGAATGTAACTTTCTATACAACTACTACTTTAGTATTTTTGCTATGCAATCCATCAATGTATTTTTGGCCTATATCGCATGAAGATGGCATGCTATTTTACAAGAGGAAGCCAAATGCTAGCTTGACATGCTTGACGTAGAGAGCTGCTTGGTGACTTGGCGAGCTGGTTGAGCTACTCTTCCTACTTGATGACCTAGACAATTGTTTACCTAAGAAGCTGCTTGCTTGGGAAAGATGAGCTACTGATGATGGAGTAGCTTGGGATGAGTTTGGCAGGTGCTCGCATGTGCTGACCTTGTGCCTAGCCAATGATGACTCACTTTGGCTCAAGAATCTTACTCTTTGCATAGGGAAGTAGGAGCTGTCACTCCCACATTCGTTGCTTACCCATGAAGATAGCTAAGCACTAGTATAATAGAGTTGGCTTGTACAGATTTGGGGTGAAACGCCTTTTTATAATTTCACATTTGAAATATGCTATCACTTTCATTCCACGAACCTCTCTTTAGCCTTTGTGTTGATCCTCTTAAGTTACCTTGCATTTACCTTGTTTTTGTAGGTGGGAAGTCTGAACTTGAGTCAATTTGGTTGAGTTACCGAGTCTAGGTGTCGGGGATCCGAGGAGAATCTGTCTGGACGTTTTAATAGGCCTGAAAGCCGTAGCCACAACAACATCGAGATCAAAAAACCCAGGTCATGGGAGCTGTCAACTTAGTAATACCAAGATTGACTCCACCCATAATAAGGAAGACATCAACCTCATCCAGTGGTGAGACAACAGCTCCGAGACCTACCCGAGTAAATGTATAGAGAGGCCTGACTAATTTGGTGTGGTGGTGGTCACGGAGATCATATAATCTACCAAATCTATAAAATCTACGACCTCCCAATCGACAATTCCAACTAGGGTAAAATCATGATGCTTGACTTAGTCTTTTAAGATGAGACTCAAGACTTTAATCATCAATCTAAAGGGAGATACCCCATCTTGACTCCTACGATCGTCCAATGAAATGCTTCTCCCGGGCTGGATTTCCATCCCCTCTAGAGTTGAGCGAATGATCTAATTTAGTATTCCCTCAACCATTGCTAGATTTAGTATAAAAATAAATGGAAACAACACTCACAAAAGAAGTTTAAACTGTAATTGGCAAGCCTCATGCAAACTACATGCAAGTCACCTATAAATATATTAACACTCATTTAACTTGTTTTTAGGTGTAGGGAACTCCTAGGCGCTCAATCATATTATTTAAATCATCTTCTACTTCAACAATTCGATTTAGAATTGCATGGAATATATACTCAACCAAATTTTTTTTCATACGAACTTTGATCTAAGCCCGTAACATATCTAATGACATGTAACTAAAACCATACGATTTTTATAACTTATATAGGTATGCCATGACATACCTTATACCCTTTTATATCCGCCCCTAATCATCTTGGGGAAGAATAAGAGAAATATCTAGAGATGAACATGGATATGATAGTTCTTCTTCTACATCCCTACTTCAAGTGTTGGTTGTGGACGACTCTCCGATTAGCGGAAAAAGCAGTGAAGAAGATACTATAGAGATTTTCTTATGGAAGTATATACAATGTTCTTTTCATATTTCATTTATTGTTGATAATACTTATGTCTTCTTTACATTTCAAGTGTTGTTGATTATAGTAGTACTAACAATGTATGTATGTTGAACTGCCATGATAGAAAATGGGGAGAAGGGATTATACTTTCTGGCTACTTCATGATCATATGACATGTCCGAAATGACAGGATATGAGATATTGAGAAAATCAATATACTTATTTAACATTGTACATGCTCTTAGGCCTGGCGTAGATAGCTTCGCTTATAGTATGCCTTAATTGGATGCGTGTATTGTAATCTGCAGTGACTAAGGATATTCCCGTCGTCGTCATATCCTCTTACAATGTTTCAGATTGTGTTAACAAGTAATTCCCTAACCCTATAAGTATCATAGTAATATTCTTAGCATTTGACACAAACGATAATATTTTTAACATTTGGCACAAACAAGTGCATAAAGGAGGGGGCGCTCAAGTTCCTGTTGAAGTTGTTCAAGGTACAAAGTTCACCTTATTTATGTTAGTTGTTGGAGGTTGAAGTTTATGTCTTTTATTTCACTTTCAATTTTTTTATATATGGGATTCTTGTAGATAGGCCTACGACCATTGTTCTTGTTAAAGAAAATGGCAGAGTATGAGTTTCTCTACAGTGTCTTCTCTTCCCTCTCTCTCTCATAACCCGCCTCTCGTCATGTCAAGTTTTCATTAACATACATCATGGAACATTTCATGTTTTTGAACAAGAAGAAAGTAACAAGTGTTGGTGTTATATATCAAGGTGTAACACCCTTATTCGAAAACAAAAACAATGCTGACAACTTAATTTGCAATCCAAGTCACTGTTGAGAGAATGAACAAATTAAAAGTAATCCATGACAAAAGTCAGTTATGGATTACCATGGTTCATGATAGGGGAGGAGCCAGTAATATAATTAGGGTAAGTCATCGAACATTACTAAATTTAGTAGAAAAATAAATTGAAACTCTACTCACAAAAGAAGTTTGGATTGTAAGTGGCAACCCGCATGCGAAATTCGTGCAAGTCACCTGTAAACACATTAACGCTCATTTTCAGGCGTAGGGAACTCCTAGATGCTCAATCATCTTATTATTGTAATCATAATCTAATTTGACAATTCAATCCACAATAGTTGTATGGGATATATACTCAACCATGATATTTTCATATGAACTCCGATTTAAGCCTGTAAGATATCGAATCGAAGGTAACTGAGAATCCTATGATTTTGTGTGACATATTTGGACAAGAACATGCCATAGCGTACACTGTACCCCTCTAAATCCTCCTTTAGTTGTCTTAGGGAAGAAGAAGAGAAAGAGCTAGAAAGGGACATGAATATTGCTAGTTCTTCTTATGCATCCCAACCTCATGCCTTTTGATAACTCTCCAACTAACAGAACATTAGAGGAGAAGGTACTGCAAAAAACCAGTAAAATTAAAGTACATAATCATGTGGCACCAATGGTGCAAGGAACTATATTGTTATAACTGCATCTAACTTTAAAAAGAACCCTCGTTTGTCTGACCCTTATAGGTGAGCCTCATGTGTGCAACAAAATATGTCACGGAGTAGGTGATCCACTTCTTTGCACGAGAATCGATCAACAAGGAATATTGTTTGACATGGTGGTTAAATCTAGGTATTAGATCTTGTTTTTCTGGTGGCTTCCTACGTGAAACGGTTGTTCTGTGGTGGCTTCTTCCTGCGTGAAGTGGTGTTGTTTCTGGTTTTGTTGGTTGATGTTGTTGGTCTTCTTGTAATCCTTGTCTTGTAACTCCTCTTTATCCTCAAAAGAGGTTTAATTTAAATTTGCTTTGCTGATAAAAAAAAGGAATAGTGTTTGATAGGGCAACGAAAGAAAGGAAGATATCGTTATAATCACATAAATAGGTGAAGAAGATCCAATTAATTGATTTGAAAATATGGACAGAGGTGAAACTCCTCACTTGGATGGTGTTCTTCCCAAGAACGTGATCTTGAGTTTTTCCTCGATAAGCAATAAGTGAGTAACACATCTTTTCGTTGTTCTAAACAATCTTCTAAATCTTCTTTTTCCGTTTCATGGTGATCCATATATCTTCCCTTGTATCACAAGCACAATTTGAGAGTACCTCGGTATAAGCAGGCACAATCCCAAGATTTGAAGTCATTCCAACAACATAGATAACATGTGTTAGAACAACACCGAGATTGGTACCACCCATACCTATGGGTGCTGTCGACATAGCAGTACCAACGTTGACACCACCCATAGTTATCGGAGCATCAACCACGATTACAGGTGAAAAGACACCTTAGAGAGTTACAGGAGTAGCTACATAGAGAGGCCCACCAACCGATTTGGTTCATTGCCTTATTAGTGATGGTCGCCACATCTATGGGCTTTACGTCTCGTTCCACAGAATTTTTCTTATCCCCGTCGATGCTCCCAACTAGTGTAACGTTGTGATGCTTGACTTGGCCTTCCAAGATGAGACTCGAGGCACTGGTGATGCCCATAATTGTCACGCTCCAAATTCGGTTTTGACCGGACTCGAGACGTGAAACGGAAAAACAGTTTGAAAACAAAATACCATTTCAAATATTCTTTAACACCAGAAATTAACACAA
>JAYMTN010001734.1:0-12242 GCA_036897425.1 Erodium trifolium
TGATTCCTTTTCCTTACCAATCCAAGAGGTGGTCCTGATTAAAGACAATGTCCGTGAAGGAGGAAGAGATGGTGGTGGCGGCGACGTAACAGTAGGTAGTTGTAGTAGTGATGATAACGATGAAGGGGATCGACTTCGCCGTGAGGGATTAGGACGGGCTGTGGAGAGAGCCCTGTCTACTATGACGATTGAGCACTGACCACTATAGCGATTGGACCCTTTATGCCCACTGAAGAATCATGGTAGAGTTAGCGAAAAGGATAGGATAGTTCTTATACTGCTGATTATGTTTTTAACTGTTCATTTATCAACTATTAACATTCCAAACAATAAATTTTTAGAATATAAAATATATTTTACTAGTTTATATTATTTTTCTTCTTATAATTGGGCGATTCGCAACTTTTACGAGTGAGTTTAAAGTGGCCGTTCAAAACTTGAAGGAGCAACTAGCTTTTGCCTAACAAGACAACACCAAAAATCAAAGCACATAAACCAAAACGGCACCATTGTTAATATAACATTTAATTACAGTGTTGATTACATTAATTATTTTTATAGGGGTGGGAGAAAATACCCATTTTGATATACACTGTTAATTGTCGGCGCAACACTTATAATCAGAAACGAATTCAGAAATTTATTTTTCGGCATGTCATCCATAATAATTACATATTAGAAAAAAATCAAAGTCGATTTAAAAAATCTTAGAGTCCGACAGGTTTTCCAAATGACACAACGTCTTCATACGAGCTTCGGTTTTGCCTTGTAAGATATCAAATCGAATGAAATTCAAATATCTACAATTTCCATGAAGAAATTTCAGCTAGAAAAAATAATAGATGAGCTTGTACACGTCGTGTAAGTCAAACGATCAGTCATACGTTATTTGGTTCGTCATGGGCAAAACACTCTGGGGAAAATATATAACCAGTCATACGGTGTATACGGGAATGTGTGGAACAAACAATTGGGGATACGCCGTTCGCCGGGACGTATGTGTCTGTAGAACTTACAAACCATTACTTATATTTTTCTATTTCTTTTCGTACATAACCTTGTTTAAGTTCAATATCCACATTTCACAACTCAGAAGTTCTGATAATTACGATAAACCGTTGTACTATTTGACTGGTGATCAGTGAAGAGCTTCGGTAATAGTTGGTTACTTGGCGAAAGAGATGGGGTTTTATATGGACTTACTGTAAAGCTCAATGCTTCGATTTGTGTATCTTCGACTCCACTCTAACCTATTTCAGCCCAGTACAAGTCGATGCATTACCAATCATCGATCGTGTTTCACCTTACACTTGAAGGCCTATCAAATGAAAAATCCCTATCAACCTCCATCTGAGTTCTATCATTTATTTTTTCCATCTTGATTCAACGATATCATTCTTTTTATAAAAAATACATACAAGGAAATCCTAATCTACTATAGTCTACGTTTCATCCATGCCTGCTTCTAAGCTAGTATATTCATAAAATTTCAAACATGTGACCTCAAAAAAAGATGTGACCGTGAGAGAGCTCCTTATCATCAGGCAAACCCAAGTGAGCACACTGTTCTCTTATCCTCTATCCTCTTTCTCTCATCACTGTTTTATCTCTCGAATTCTTTTCCGTGTTCCGTCGTTGCTTAAATTCTTTTTCCAACAAACATTTTCAGCTAGCGAAATATCTCCTATGACGTTCACAATCTTGTAGTCGAGATCGCAATGATGGACCACATCAGTTTATATATTTTCTTCTTCGACACCGTCATACTCATTCATCGTCGAGATTTCGACGCTCACCACCGATTGTTCGCCTTTTTCTCTTGCTCCGTCACATATATAGAATTGCTCGCTCGACCTGTTTAAGTCGATTATCAACATAAATCCAACATAATAATATACCGTCGCTACTAGACCGAAGAATGAAATTACAGTCGATTAGCCGATTGTCCACACCTCCAACCATAGACATAGATTCTTTCTTAGCATAATCATACACAACATAAGATTATCAAACCGATTCTTTCTTAGCACAATCATACACAACATAAGATTATCAAACCGACACGTTCTGTCATGTTTACTATACACACAAAAAAAAATGGTTTATTAATCAAAGTGTATTCATCCCAAAAATACACCACGTGACCCAAACACAAAACCCAACACTCAAAACGGCACCGTTTCATCCTCCAACCACTCGTACATAGAGAATCGAAGTACACCCTTCTCCGCACAACCTCACTCCCCTTTCCTCTACCAACCTCTCTCCATGGCCGCCACTACCTTCACACAGTCCCTCTCCGCGCCGCCATCAGCGCCGTCGAAATGCGCCGCTCCGGCGGTCAAGCTAGGCCTAGTTCCATCCCCTGCTTCCGCACAGAGGCGTCTGATCTGCAGCGTCTCCGCCGGAAATGGAGCGTCCAACGGCCGATCGCCGGTCGCGGCCGTGGCGTCAGTGACGTCTTTCAATCAGGAGACGTCTCTTGATTTCGATACCTCCGTTTTCAAGAAGGAGAAGGTCACTCTCGCCGGTCACGATGAGGTGAGTGTCACAGAACAGAACACTGTGATTTTGTTTTCTGTTTCTGTTGCTTTTTATTGTGTGATAGTGTTGAAGATGATGTTTTGATTATTGGGTTTTGTTTTGATCTGGATTCTGAACTGGAACTGGAAGATTAATCTCTGTTTCATTGTATTGAACGATTGTGATGTCCTTTCTGCTTGGAGAATAGAGGTGACAGAGAAATTGACAGTTTTGAATTATATGTTGTGTAGTTTTGAGAGTAAATGTTATTTACATACCCACTTTGAAGTTTCTATGTCAAAACCCCTAAAGGTGAGGTTTAAGGGTTTTAAGTAATCACCTTTTTTTAGGGAACACAATCACCTTTCCCATTTGTCAGTGGGTTTTTTAGGGACAAAATGACCCAAATCCTGGTGTTTTTTATGATAAAACGAAAGATGACAGTGTGTTACTGATAACGCCGCACCAGTATGGTGTGTATTTGAGAACAAAGGTCCGAAGGTGTGTTAGTGAAGTTACCCCTAGTTTTGATATTGGGAATTTGGGTAGTTCTTATTCGGATGTTTAGTGTATTGGGTTCATAAAAAGGTGCGACCTTTACATTTCGTTATGTTTTCGCATTACTCTGTTGGCTCACGATGTGATAGACTCTACTCATTACTCTGTTTTTGTTGCTTTGAACAAGTGTGGGGTTGAAGTTTTCTGCCTGTTTGCTTGGAAATAGAGGTGACGGAGAAAATGAAAGTTTTGAAGTTCATGTTTTGTGAAGTTTTGGTTTTTGGAATTTGGGTAGTTCTTGTTTGAATGTTTAATGTATTGGGTTCCTGAAAAGTTGTAACCTTTGTTACATTTGATTTTGTTCTTACATTACCTTGCTCGGTAACTATGTGAGTATAAAGTTTGAATCTTATGTGCACCTTGTTACCTAAAATGTTTAGTGTATCGGGCTCCTCAAGCAACTTGTTTCATTTCAATACATTTTTGCCTTACCTTGTTGCTAAAGCTAAAGTTGTGAATGTAAGGTTCAAATCCTACATATTTGGCTGCATTGATTTTGAAATGAACAGAAAATATGCAAAGTAATAGGAAAGTATTTGTGTGCTTCCTTTGTTAGTATTTCATTCAAATTCTTTTGCAGTATATTGTAAGAGGAGGACGGGATTTGTTCCATCTGCTGCCAGATGCATTCAAGGGTATTAAGCAGATCGGAGTTATTGGTTGGGGATCGCAGGTTTTGCCTCTACCTTCTCTGAAGCATCTTCTTTGCATCAATATCGATTCTATTTATATTCATTTGATGCAAATCATGTTCTGCTCATTTTTCTGTTTTCTGTTGAATAGCATGGTCAACCGATACTTCTCATGTCTTATGTTTTGATTAATATCGAGGCCCTCTTAACTTATGTGATTAAAACTGTCTACACAGGGGCCGGCTCAAGCACAGAATTTGAGAGATTCTCTTGCCGAGATCAACTCTGATATTGTTGTAAAGGTACCTTTTCCATATCCTTCAGTTTCCCATTCTTATTTCTAAGTGATAATTGCAAAAAAGTACTATGAGCTATTCACTTTTTTGCCAGTCGTAGCCCTCATCTTTGGTAATTGCAAAAACATACTTTGAACTTGCATTTTCATTGCACTTTGTGTAAATTTGTTTCAAAATGACGATTTCACCTTAAAAATTTAAAAATAATAAGTAAAAAAACAAAAAGGTCCAGAATGTTCATATTTCATAGTTTTCTTTCCCTTTGGTCATACAACGAGAAAGAAAATAAAGGGAGTTTAAAATACTGGATTTTTTGTTTGTACTTATTATTTGTAAGTGTAAAATGGTCTTTTTAAAACAAATGTACACAAAGTGCAACAAAAAGGCAAGTTCGGGACACGTTTATGCAGTTATCAAAGAAGAAGGCTACAACTTGCAAAAAGTGAATATCTCAGGGTACTTTCTTACAGTTATCCCTACAAAACTTCCTACAGCTACATTTGAATTGATTCCATTCCTTTGGATTGGTGCAATGTAGATCGGGTTGAGGAAGGGTTCACGCTCTTTCATTGAAGCACGCAGAGCTGGATTCACCGAAGGGAATGGAACTCTAGGAGACATATATGAAACAGTTTCTGGCAGTGATCTTGTCTTGCTATTGATTTCCGATGCAGCTCAGGTTCATTTTTATTAGCCTTTGTACTAATTTATTCTTGATTTTATAAATGTTATTATTTCCTGCCATTTGACTTACTATTTGTTTGCAGGCGGATAATTATGAGAAGATTTTCTCCCACATGAAGCCAAACAGCATTCTCGGCCTTTCGCATGGTTTTCTTCTTGGACATTTACAGTCGCAGGGGCTTGATTTCCCGAAAAACATAAGCGTTATTGCTGTTTGCCCGAAAGGGATGGGGCCTTCTGTCAGAAGACTCTATGTTCAGGGCAAAGAGATCAACGGTGCGGGAATCAATTCAAGTTTCGCTGTCCACCAGGTCTGTCACTAATACAAATCTCTGTCCTGTATATGGGTTTGTTTCAAGTAACATTTAACTTGCCAGAAAAATGAGATAATCTCACTTAGCTACCCTCAAGTATTCTTCTTTCTTAATCAACTACCTCTCCAAGGTCTTTTAGTCGTCTCAATTTATCCTAATTTTGTCAGCTTTTGGGTGTGTAATGGCGAAAATATCCTTAAATTTTACATGAGGTATTTTTATCATTTCACACCCCAAAGCTGACGAAATTGGATAAAAATAAGAAAAATACTTGAGGGGCTGTCAAAAACATTTTAAACTTAAGAGGTAGTTATTCGAGAATGGTGCGTACTTTGGGTTTAACCCATCAAAATACATTGTGCAGGATGTTGACGGTAGAGCTACTGATGTTGCACTGGGATGGTCGGTTGCCCTCGGTTCTCCTTTCACATTCGCCACGACCCTAGAGCAAGAATACAAGAGTGACATCTTCGGAGAGAGGGGTATGCTAAAAGTTCATATCGGTCTTGTCTATCACTGGTTGTACAAATTCTATGGTATGATTATATTTGCCTTGTCCTGTAGGCATTTTGCTCGGTGCTGTTCATGGAGTTGTGGAGAGCTTATTTAGAAGGTACACTGAGAACGGAATGAGTGAAGAGCTAGCTTACAAGAACACCGTTGAGAGCATAACAGGAATCATATCGAAAACCATTTCGAAAAAGGTGTTTTTTCTCTTCTTCCTTGTCAGTGTACTTTTTTTTATCGACTGAATCAGATGTATCGAAGCATTTTGGGCTCAAGACCTTGCTTACATAGAAGTAAGGGACCACCAAACAGTTTTTGATCCATATAGAACTTTTGGAGATAGATGTATCAAGCAAAAATTGGTGTTTGTGACAATGTACTTAACCCGTGATTTGTGTGATTTTCTTTTGTCATCGACGTTTATAGGGCATGCTTGCCGTGTACAATGCATTGTCGGAAGAAGGCAAGAAGGAATTCGAGGCTGCATACAGTGCTTCGTATTACCCTTGCATGGACATTTTGTACGAGTGCTACGAAGATGTTGCCAGTGGGAGCGAAATTCGTAGCGTTGTGTTAGCTGGGCGTCGATTCTATGTATGTCGATCCTCTTCAACTATCCTTTCGTGTAACTTACATGAACCCGTCATGTCTCCTAACGACTAGCCTTTCTTGTGACTGCTTACCCATTATAGGAAAAAGAGGGCTTACCCGCTTTTCCCATGGGAAACATCGATCAAACACGGATGTGGAAGGTCGGTGAGCGTGTTAGGGCAACGCGTCCTCAAGGCGACTTAGGCCCTCTTCATCCTTTCACCGCCGGGGTTTTCGTCGCATTGATGATGGCTCAGGTAACTTGGACACATATTTTCTTAAGTATAACCTCACAAAAGTACAGAATACTCGTTACATTTCTCACTTGACTGATTATAAATTTGTAGGGGTATTTTCATCACTTTATAGCGAATCGATAAATGTGACATGTCTAGCTTACTTCTGTGAAATCATTTGCATCTTCTCACTTTTGCTTATATTCGATAAATCCAGATCATAAATTTGTTGTAGGGGTATTTTTGTCATTTTGGAGCAAATCGATAAATGTGACATGTCTAGCCTACTTCTGTAAAATCATTTGCATCTTCTGACCTTTGCTTATATTCGATAAATGCAGATCATAAATTTGTTGTAGGGGTATGTTTGTCATTTTATAGCGAATAGATAAATGTGACATGTTTAGCGTATTTCTGCGAAATCATTTGAATCTTCTCACTTTTGCTTACATTCGATAAATCCAGATCGAGGTACTGAGGAAGAAGGGACACTCGTACTCTGAGATCATCAACGAGAGCCTGATTGAAGCAGTGGACTCACTGAACCCGTTCATGCACGCCCGGGGCGTCTCATTCATGGTCGACAACTGTTCCACGACCGCCCGTCTTGGAGCGAGGAAGTGGGCGCCGCGCTTCGACTACGTCCTCACCCAGCAGGCTCTGGTGGCCGTGGACGCCAAAGCCCCGATCAACCAGGACCTCCTCAGCAACTTCCACTCCGACACCGTTCACGGCGCCATCGAGGTCTGCGCCCAGTTGAGGCCGACCGTGGACATCTCCGTTCCTGCGGACGCCGATTTTGTCCGTCCGGAGTTGCGCCAGTCTAGTTAAGTTCAGGAGCCGAAGCTCTTGTTCCTGAGTAGTGGCTTTAGAGTTCGGTTAAAACAAGGTTCGTGTCGTGTCTTGCTTGTACGATTTAGTTTTGGTTTCGGACAATTTCTTCTACCTCGTATCTTATGTAACCTCGGATGGGTTTTGTTCGATCCAACGTATTTAGTGAAGTTGTGCCTGTCGGAAAATAAGTTCCCACGGGAGCTCGATCATTCGTGGGTACATCTGTTTCGGAGCAATGAAAATAAGATTTTATGATCTCGATTGACGTCGGACTATGGCGATAAAACGCTATAAATTCAGTACGATCTTACTGTGTAAAATATTAAAACAACGGTTCCAAAAGCTTCTTTCGAAGTCTCGTCGCTCGTCAAAGGTTGTAAGGGTGATTGTTCGACCGCTTGCTGAATACCATGTTCTCTGAAATTGATGGGAATGCTCCGTCTGATAGGGAAGGGACGGGATAACACGCCTCGTGGGTTTTGTGGGACAACACACCATCCTACTATCCCGTGACCCGTCTCTCAACTCATGGCTTTTGGCGAGACTATAGAACAGTTCTTACTTGAGTTGGGAATCAATATATGTGCCGGTCTCCAATTACCATAACACTAATACATAAGTTGAGGAATCAACTTCATTTGTTTTGCGTTTTTTATTATTTAAAAAACTAAAAACGAAAGGGTAAAATTGTCATTTTTAAAAAATTAAAGTTGAAAACAATTTTTATCCACATACTAGTATGCTTGACTTAATGTTTTTCATTACCAATTTTTATCCACATACTAGTAGCTAATTAGGTGTGAAAATAGAGTTAAAAAAGGGGATGGTTCTACTATTCTATCATTGTGATTCGAATCTCCATTATTATTGAATCATTATTTATTATCCAGTAAAAACTAATATTCGATTTTTATTGAATCATAAACTATATACATCAAGTACTCGAGTAAAAACCATGTTTAGAAATTTATTATAAGTCATTAGAGTGATTATTAGAGAGTTTGTATTTTTAAAATAAGTTAAAAAAAATGTCATTTTCATAATTAATTACATTAATTTTTTAAAACGGAACATTCTTGACAATCGAATAATTGAGGTGATTTCATGATCTAACTTATTATTTCAATAGTTAAGAGAACAATCATCTGATACACATTTTATTAATGGTCAACTGGAACAACATCCAACTCAGTTTAGTGACTGTCACACAGATAATAATTTTCAAATTTTAACTGAAACCTATCATAACTATTTACAAACCAACCTTAATCATTAAAATTCACTAACATTTTACAAACCTTTATTGAATCATGTACAATAACTTACACATCACCAATACACACTATCCAAATCTATACAAGTTTTAACTATGAACATGTTGTGTACATGACATGGACATACTTAAATATCCAAATAACTATACTATAAAACTATGTAACTATAGACATGTTTATGTGGTACGAGAATTTATTTACGTCTTGTCTTTCAAGTCCGACATAAACATAAGACCGAAACAAACCCTACACATGATCTCATGCGATCGGATAAGAAGCGTCCATGGCTATGCCACAAAGCCCTTCCTTGGCACTCACGTCTCTCTTCATCTTTATGTACCCGCCCTCTCCCCACTTGGATCCCCACGAGTTCTTCACTAACCAGTACTTGGTTCCATCGGAGCTCGTCCCGTACCCGACCGCGGTCACGCCGTGGTCAAGGTACGTGGTGCAGCTGCCCGTGAAGACGCCGGAGGAGTAGAATTGGAAGTCGAATCCTCCGGCGTCTATAGCCACAGAGACGGGGTGGTTGGCGACGGCCTGCATGAAAAAATTAATTTGATTTTGAATCTCAATTGTATTTTAAGGTCTTATTTATTAATTTTAATTTTTCGAAAATAATATTTTTGAGATTCCGTTTCGAGTTGAACTCAAAATTGAAGAATAGAAAAGTTAATTAATTAATTCTTTTAGGGCTAGGCACAAGAACTTGTAATGAACTATAACAGTTTTGCAAATACATACGGTGAGTTATTTTTCGTATATAAATTCATTGATGAGGTAATTTTGTTTTTTTTGTAAAATGTCGAAAATACCCCCATGAAAGGTCATACATGAAGGTTCAAAATTCCAAAACATGTTAGGTTAGAAATAATGTAACACATAACATAAAGAGTAAAACTGTCTTTTTTAAAAGAGTTAATGTCTCGTGACTCTCACATAACTAAATTTCGTTAAAAATGACGTATCTGTAAACGAAAAATTAATCACCGTAAGTTTTTCAAAATGAGTATAGTTCGCTACGAGTTTTTTTATATAGGATCTTATTTGACCTGCATGAGGGCTTTCTCGTTGTTGGCTGGGACGTCCTCGTAGCCGGAGATGGAGGCGGCGCGTACGGCCGCCTTCTTTTTGTTGCACGTGCCGTCGGTGCCGGAGTAGGGGTAGTTGGTCTCGGTGGTGAGGCCGCGGTTGCTCTTGATGAACTCGAAGGCGGTGTCCATGAGGCCGCCGGAGCAGCCCATGTCCCCGCTGGTGACGTCACAGTCGACGAGCTCTTGCTCGGAAAGTGACACCAGCTTGCCGGTCTTGAGCTGGTTGATTCCTTCCATGGCTGCTACGGCCGAGAATGCCCAACAACAACCTAGGAATATCCATTGCAAACTTTATTATATTAGTATATTATCACTAGATTCATTAAATTAAATATTTAGTATAGATATAAAAATCCGTTGTGTTTTATTAAAATAACGGGAAATTATTCTCTGTCTATAAATCTATTGGAAATAGTTATCGTGCTGTTTTGACAAAAAATCGAAAGTGACCTATAAAAATGCATAGATACATAATGATTACTAATTACAGGAGACATATAATATGCAGAGGGTAAAATTGTTATTTCAAATAGTAATTGCCACGTAGATGTCCCATGACTATATTTTGTTAAGAAACACATATTTTATATAAGAAAATAATTCACTGTTATTTTCGAAAAATACAAATAATTCATCACGTAAGTTTTCATGATCGGGCCTTTTGAGATATTTGGTATAGAAAAAGTTAAATTTGATTTGCTAAAGAATAATTTCAAGGGCTAAATTGGTCAATTTAAACATTTGAAAGTAAACCATATTTGACTATATTGTTGACTATTTGAAGCAAATTACAAAGTACACTTCCTTACCACAGTTGCCTTGATCTTTGACAGGAGTGACGGCACCTTTCTTCCGCCAGTCCACGGTGGCCGGGACCGCCGTCAAGTTCCCGTACCTAAACGGCGCCGTTCTCGAGACGACCTCACTCTTTGGCCTCATCTTGTAGCCATTTCTCGTTGCACGGAACTCCTCATTGGTCAGGTCCGCAAACTCGTTGACACTTAATTTATAAGTGCGGCTAGGGTCACTATTGTGAGCCTCTACCCGTTTCACGTTGTCCCTAAATATCCCGTAACGCTTCTCCTTCTCTTCTGCGTCTACGTAGACACGATCGTGCTGAGCCATCCACTGGTCGTGCCTCTGAACCATGTAAACCTCGTCGAGTGGGCGAGAAAAAGCCTGGGAAGCCCAAACGACGAGGAGAAGGAATGTGAGAGTCGTGAAACTCGAGCCCGCCATGGGAGGAGATAAAGTTGTAACTAGGGTTTTGATTGGGTGTTAATGTTTTGGTTATGGCTATGAGTTTTGTGGGGTTTTTATAGGCAAAGATTGGAGTCTTTTGTAAGTGTCTTTCTCTTTTGATAGTGTTATAGAGAGAGTGCGTGCCTTGGAAGAAGTTTGTGATTTGTGTATATATTTATGGACCTACGAAAGCTTTGGAATATAGTGACTAATTAGGGTTTCAATCAATATATTTAGGTCTTTTTTACGAGGAAAAAAAAACTAAAGTCGTGATTTTTTTTGCATGCATGCACACACGATTGAAATATTATTGATGGGTTCGATTCATTTTCGTGGCTCGAATCATAAATATTTACTATAAATAGAACGCATATATATGTGAGAGCATGACTATATTTATAGTAACCTTGGAGATTACTTTGACTATATTATAAATACTAACTATAAATGGGAACACATATGAGAGTATATGACTATGTTATAGTAACCTTTGGAAATTACTTTGACGTAGACCATGACTTAGGTTTCTTCTTGTTTGAATTTCTAAGTCTAGATTGACTTGGCTACAGCTACACTATACTGATTCAATATAAAGATCGACCATAAAAATCAATCCTTTATGACGTAATAACCCGACGACATCAAATTTTATGGGATTAACACACTTAGAGTGCGTGAGTTATATTGGTAAAAGTTGAAATCACATGTGTTTTTTTGTAGAATAATTGATAGTTGTATTAAGATGACAATAGAGCCATTACAGTGGTCACGACCCTCATATGACATTGATTCAAAACTCTGAGACAAGAAAACCGGTCCTACAAGAACCGGTTATGATAAACAGAAATTGAAACTAAAATTAGAACATAAATAAAAATTTAAACTAAAAAACACAAATTATCAAAGCCGTTTAAAATAGTATCTAAACGTTGGTTGATCTCTGCTTTTCAAGGACTTCAAAAAATAATTTGTTTACGACTATTGTTTGCTTTGTTAAGCGAAACTCTAGGAAAATTGCGTCAATATTGTGAAGATTATAAAAAAAAATTAGTTTGTAATACGACTGCTAGATATGATAAAGTGCAATTATCCATTTAATAAACGTTGTGAATAATAATATTTACATATTTAATTGAATATTAAATGATGTAAAAATAATAATTTGTAGGTGACGATAGGGTGACGCTCAACAATGCTATTAATATTTTTATTGTTATATATTATACAAAATATTATATATTTTTATTTTTTTTAGCTGTGAAATGATGTCCCCAACGAATTCGAAACTTTTGTGGTTGATATAAGATGCCAAGGCAATTTCAAAGGGTCTTGTATGTTGAAAGTAAAGGCTCATATCATACAATTATACTTTGTCCACATACTAGTTTTGGACCGACTACATAATAAATGATAATTGTTTTTTTTTTGAACCATGATAAATGATATTGAAAAATCAT
>JAYMTN010001735.1:0-12241 GCA_036897425.1 Erodium trifolium
GGAATACTAACTCCACGAATCCTTAACTTTTGCGAAAAATCAAACAAGATGCCTATTTTGGAATGGAGGGAGTATGACATTTAGCTTTGTATAAATGAGAAAACTCACCATCTTCTTCCAAACAGTTTTGGGAACACTTTTTCATACTCAGAAACAAAGTAAGGGGTACCGTTTATTTCCTTCTTTTATTTCTAATCTTTTTCCAGGATCAAGCATTATGTAAAAGGGTTTTATGTTTCTGCTCGTTTTTGATATAGATATAGCATCTCACCTTTCTAGTTTGCACCATGTTTATAGTCTCATGTTCAAGTGGCATAGTGAAACTTAATACAGAATGTAACTTTTTTCTGCATGGCCAGATTTCTTTACCAGCTAAGCAAGGTTTTTGAAGTAACTTTCTATAATGTATTTTACCGTTTTACTAGGACAGATGTCAGTTTAAATGCAACACTAGTCCCAAATTGGTTGGTTTTCTGTTAGCTTATTTAGTCATGCCTTGAGCTTGAATTTCTCCCTTCTCCTTTGCAAATAGGTTGCACTATGGATAGAGACGGTGAACCTTCTGGTCAGGTTATGGCTGAATTAATTGGAATGGGATTTGAGATTTCTGCTGTCACAAAAGCTGTAAAAGAAGTGGGTCCCTCATTACAGGACGCAGTTGAATACATCTTGAATGATTCTGACAGAAATAGAAAGGAGACATCAAGTAGTTCTAGAGGTTCCACCCGAGATTTTAATGCTGTGGGCAAAAGAACCTTGGCCTCTTCGTATAAGGGCCAGACGCGACAGCCTAGTATACTGGAGCTGTTACAACCCAATAGGAGATCCAAACGGAGCAGAATGGACATTTCAACAGATGTGCCTGTTAGCAGATCCAAGGTGTTGCATGGTCCTCTAGAGAAACATGAAAAGCCTTTTTCTGCCGTGGCTTGTAACCTAAAAACTGTCCCAGAATCCTTTCCAGTTGACTACCCACAGGAGCTGGACACTGAATCAGAGTGGGAGAAGAAAGCTAATAGCCTGCTGAAAAAGCATTTTGGTTATTCATCTGTGAAGCCTTTCCAAAGGGAAGTCTTGGCTGCTTGGCTAGCTCACCAAGATTGCCTCGTTCTAGCAGCTACAGGATCCGGTGACAAAATTTGCAATGTACTTCTATGCCTTACTCTATCCTCCATAGAGTGGATGCTAATTATATTGAAACTATTACGTCTATGCAGGAAAATCTTTGTGTTTCCAGATTCCAGCATTACTAACGGGGAAGATAGTGGTTGTTATTTCACCCTTAATAAGCTTGATGCATGATCAATGCTTAAAGCTAGCAAAACATGGAGTATCAGCTTGCTTCCTTGGATCTGGGCAACCTGACAGTAGTGTTGAACAGAAAGCTATGAGAGGCATGTACAGCATAATATATGTTTGTCCAGAGACAGTTTTAAGGCATGAAACATAGTACAGTTCAACATTTGCTTCATTAAGGGTGCCTGCAAAACATTTAATGAGGAATGATTACTTTTTGCAGGCTGATAATACCACTACAGCAGCTTGCTGAAAATCGAGGCATTGCGTTATTCGCAATTGATGAAGTCCATTGTGTTTCTAAGTGGGGCCATGATTTCAGACCTGACTACAGGTTTACCTTCTCTGAACATGACTGTTTTACATATCCCCTCATTGCTATTGCCTTCTGTGGTCATGAATGGATACTAATCATATTTTTTAAACGGATGTGTATTAATGACAGTGAAGTAGTCCTACATAAACTAAGTGAATGCTTCCCCACTCGTTGCCAATTTCTATTTTAGATGTATATATATAGTTTTGGAGCAGTTTCAGTTGCCGCAAAATCACTTGTGTTGTACCAAGTTTGTCATAGTCCAAGTTCAGATAGTCCCACAAAGAACATGTGTGTGGTTCCCGCTTTGTTGAAGAAGAGAAAATAGCTACTTATAAAGGTTAAAGGTACACCCAACTAAAAGGTCAACTTTATTAGTTGGGTGTGGTGTTGACCTTTATAAGTAGCTGTTTTCTCTTCTTTTTATTTGATGTGGGATTACAATCTCAACACTTCCCTTCACATGTCGTCTACACGTGGGCTATGTGTGGCTTTAACCTTAATAAGTAGCTATTTTCTCTTCTTTTTACTCGATGTGGGATTACAATCTCAATATTTCCCATCACACGCCATCTACATGTGGGCTTTCTTCAATACTCTCGCTCACCTGTCATGGGCCTTGTCCCTTTTTCACGTGGGTCATAAGCAAGCCCGGTCTTCTGCATATGTGTCGGAGTTCTAGTGGGGGTTGACACATTAACTTGATCTAAAACTTACAATAGACGCGATACCTTTATATAGAGGAGAAACCTACACAAATTAGGAAACGCACTAGGTATTGGAAATTGCCTAGATTTATTCTAGTTTTAACACTATGTATAATGGGCCTCACCACTCATTGCCAAATGGTTTTGAACTAGATCTCGTAGAAATATCATTTTATAACGTGCAAGAGGTATGCTTGAATAGTATATTTTCTGCCATTTTACATGCGGTTTGAATGAAGAAAAAGTAAGAAACATATACTTGATCAAATATAAATTCCACTACCAATAGACTTGAAGTACACATTAAGGGAAAGTGTTGATCTTTTATTAATTTTCATATATTGTGTAACATCTTTTACCATGTGATGAAGTATATCGTTCTTTTTAACTGTAGGTCATACCCGCAGAATTTAGTTCTAACTTTCTTCATGACATTTTCCTTGTCTACCAACTAATTCCTTCTTTTCTCCTTTTTTATTATGCATATCAAGCACACCCTATAATTTGATAATTCGACTTATTATTTTTCTCATGTTTCAGGAAATTGTCTGTTTTGCGTGAAAAGTTCAGCGCTCGCAATCTAAATTTCTTAAGATATGACATTCCATTGATGGCATTGACTGCTACTGCTACTACTCATGTTCGGCAAGACATAATTGAGTCCTTATGCATGTCGAAAGAGACAAAGATTGTGTTAACCTCGTTCTTTCGGTCAAATCTGCGATTTTCAGTGAGTTCTCATGTGCACACAGGAACTTTTTAGAAAGCCTATGGCATTGGATTCATATGTTGAAATAAAACTATTAAAAGCTATAATTTTCACTGTTTGGATCATTATAGTTCATTTGCTTATATTTACAGGTAAAACATAGCCGAACATCTTCACCGGCTTCTTATAAGAAGGACTTTTGTGAACTGATAGATGTGTATGCTAGAAAGAAAAAGAGTGGGAGAAACAGTGAAACTGGCACCTTGGGAAATTTGGTAGATATGTGTGACCATTATTCTAGCTCTGCAAGTAGCGTATCTGAGGCAGATGGATTGTCTGAAGATGATGAAGAAGTAACCTCAGGAAAAGATAATGAGCCAAGTGCTTCTAAGGGCAAACAATTGTCAGTGGAATATCTGGAAAATGAGGCCGATGTCTTTCAAAGTGTAGACGACTGGGATGGTGCCATTCTGATTTTGTTATATTTTCTGTTTTTTCACTTCATCTATTAGCTGTTAATATGTTTAACCTCGTGAAATGAACTGCTCAATGTCTTTGTCATGCATTTTTTATTTGTTTCCTTTTTGCAGTTGCCTGTGGAGAATTTTGTGGAGAGTCTCTTGGCCAGGATTGTTATAAACCGGGGTCAGCTGAGACACTTGGGACACCACTTAAAGAGGAAGAGAGGCTAAGGCTTCTGCATAAGCCTCTAGAACAAGGACCGACTATTATATATGTTCCAACTAGGAAGGAAACATTACGCATTGCAAAGTTTCTTTGTCAGTTTGGTGTTAAAGCTGCCTCTTACAATGCAGGGGTATGAGTTATGATATAATTTTTACTCCAATTCAACTTCATTCCATATAGTTTGTTGGCATTGATTGATATGTTTTTTTTTAACTCTCTCTTCCTATCCCCTTTTCCTATTGAAGAAACAATGTTTTAAAGCATAATTTTAGTTTCTTAGAAGAAAATATAATTTCATTAAGCATGCTGTAATAACCATAGAGAGTTTGGTGCAGACCCCATAATGAAGCTGCAACATTAATTGGTTGCACTAGCAAGCACAAACTATTGCAAATGTAATGTCTCAGTCACTACATATTGGATCATCTACCGCATCATTTCAAACTTTTCTACTTTTACTTTTTCTGATTTAGTCAATGCTATCTCACAAGCTCTCTGTAATCTCTAAATATTCTTTGACTTGCATCTAGTATATGGTTTTAACTATTAAATTCTCTTTCTTCCCAGTTGCCTAAGGCACGTCTAAGGCAGGTTCACAAGGAATTCCATGAAAGCACCTTAGAGGTATGGATGATGTGGCTTTGTGGAAGATATCAATCATTAATGATTCTCTATAACTAAAACAAACGTCACCTGTCAAAATCTGTTTGGATTGTTAATTTGGAAATGTGCTTCCACTTATTTTCCTTGGACCATTTAGTGTATAAATGCTAGCAGAATTTGCTAATTGTTAGTGGAAATGCTAGTAAGGCTGGATTATTTTACTTCATTCACCACCTACCTTAGTTTCCCCTAAAACCTTGTGAGTTTTTTTATCAGCCATTTATACATACCAAGGTTTAAACCCGCTTATATTAAAACAAAACTTGTGAGTTGGTATAAATATTACTAGTTCATATCATATCATGTAACTTTCCCAAAACTTAAAACATGGATGGTCTCAAATTTCACCTTCATATCAATTTATGAATTAGCATAAAAGCAAAGGAAATATAACTGACTGATTGTAATGAGATTGTGCACAAAATGTTGAAAACAATTGTTCTCTGACTTGAATACATACATGATAACTCATAAATTAAAATATATTGATATAATTTGGTCATCATTCTGGCCTATCAGTTTAAACTTAAAACTGCAAAGCCTTTCCCCCATCAATGCTATATGTGAATCCCACCCAAGACTGATCTAATTGCCAAAAGTTAAAAAACGTGTAGTGTAAGTGTTTATCAGCGAAGTGTGCACGTGTCTCCATAAGTAGATATTTGGAACACCTTTAGAACATTTCTTTTCTACTAGTTTTCCCTTTCTTTGACTTACATCAAATATTCCCACTTTTCCAGAAAACTATAACATGAAAACAATGACCATCATCTATAGTTTTGCAAGTTAATTTTGTGTTATTCAATTTCATTATCAACCCTGATTGCTATCTCCACACGTTCTCATTTTTCTTGTTTTTTCTTTGTGAATTATGGCTTTACAAATTTCAATTTCTTATCCAGTGTCCTTTCTTTCTCGTACTGCCAGGTTGTTGTTGCAACCATTGCTTTTGGGATGGGCATTGACAAACCAAATGTTAGAAGAATAATCCACTATGGTTGGCCACAGGTCTGTTCTAACATTTTTTATGGGCATCTGTTATCCTCTCTTAGCTGCTTACGCACTTCCATTATACGGACTATATATATATATATATGTTCTGTTTTATTTATTTTCCTGTGACCATACAACACCTTGCATTGACTCCAAAATACGAAATAACTGAAATTATCAGACCAGAAAATGTATATTTGATGTGATATTTTCAGTTATTTCGTATTTTTGACTTATGTTACAATTCATTTAAATACAGAGTTTGGAGGCCTATTATCAAGAAGCAGGTCGCGCTGGAAGGGATGGAAAGTTAGCAGATTGCAGTAAGTTTATATGAACCAAAATACCTATCTATTCGCTTAACTTCTCATTTGACATGTTTGTATTTCAGTTGATTAGGAATAAAAGGTTTAAGGGTTTTGCTTATGTTACACAAACAATGGGCCGTTGGATCGATATATCAACGGGCCAATGAGTTCTTAGTTTGCATTACAGACTTGGTTTTCCCTGGGTAGTGTCCTTATATTTATAATACAAAACTAGTTTTGCCGATATCTCCTGATTAGTCGAAAGATCCGACTTGTCACCTCGTCGAGTTTTCACTAATTCCGAGTTTTAGAACCTTGGAAACAAGGAATTATTTAATGGAGCTGCAAATGTTTGTGCAAAAAGAAGTGGAATTCTTAGCTAATTTATAGAATAGGGCATTTGGATTTTGCAATAAATGAACAAATGTATATCTTAGCCATATCATGATCATGTTTGTCAACAAGACATATAGCTACTAAATCATTATCTTTTGTAATTCTTTTTTGTCAAGCAGCTCTCTATGCAAACTTATCAAGAATGCCAACACTTTTGCCGAATAAGAGAAGTGAAGATCAGACAAAACAAGCATATAAGATGTTAGCTGACTGCTTCAGGTTTATATAAAGGGATCATGTATCATTTTGGGTTCTTTCCTTTTGTCTTTTTATTACTAATTGTGTCTGTTTGCTAGCAGATATGGAATGAACACATCATCTTGTCGAGCCAAAATACTAGTGGAGTACTTTGGGGAGGATTTTTGTTATGGAAAATGCCTCGTGTATGTATCCATTGCCATCTTTTTGAAAAAATTGCTGATTTCATAATTTTATCTTTTGAATCAGGGAGTGTCAAATCTTATATTGATTAGTTTGTAAGAATTTTTTTAATCAGCAAGAAAGTGGGGAAATCCTACTATATCCTAGTCTAATTCCTAAGGTAACCTCCACCCACACCTGCTGCCAAGCAGATTTACCCACTGGTGGTTCGAACCTCTGACCTCAAGGAAGGGAGGGAGCTCTCTGACCACCAGACCAGCCCCAATGGGCAGTTTGTAAGAATTTTAGCATGCTATAGAGCCATAATCTGTAACCCATTCTAATTTTAGCATTAGGTGAATCTTTTTTTTTTATTTCTCCAAATGTTCACTCTTTAATCTTTAGATAGATACAGCATATCTTCATCATATACACTTATGTAATCATGCTATACATTCTCTAATACCTGAGAAATGCAAGTTCTGACTACAGTTTAGTGCATAATTGCATATGTATTTCGGATAAATTTCCTTCATCTTGTAACTATAATTGATGTCTCTTCAAGCAGGTGTGATGCCTGTGTTACTGGACCACCTGAAATGCAGAACGTGAAAGAAGAGGCTAATGTTTTGATGCAAGTGATTGCTGCTCATTATGTGAGTGATGCTAAAAACACAGGTTTATTTTGTTCTGGGTTATTTGTTTCGCTGAGTCAAACCCATATATTTTTGAAGAGAGAATTCAATCCAATTAAATTTGTTTAGATTCACCCTACCAATTAAACGTTATCACCTCGTTAAATACCACTTGTAGCATGAAATATTTAACAGTATCAGTTTGACGCAAAATATTCTTAATCAAGCTTGAGGTAAGTGTATTTGCTCATTTTACCCTGCAGAAACGTAGATAACTTCTTTTCCACTTACTGTTAAATCAAAAGTATCGATACAACTTCAAAGAATGAATAAGGACCAAAGATTATAGCACTTAAGGACCATCTAAGTAAACATTTGAACTTAAATAATTATATGAACTAAAAAACAAAGAAACAAAAAGCCATATTACCTGCAGCTTTTGTCTAGATTTAGTTTCCTTACTAGCTGCTGTCCGTATGATGAATGGCTGCACTGTACCATCGTCTATAAAGTTGGTCTATTTATCTATCTATTATTAAGTATTATAAGATTTTTTTTAATTAGTATTATAAGATTGTTAATTATCAGGGACAAAGCATATCTGGGCAGGGCTCATATGATGAAATAACATGGAGTGACATTAATCAAAGAAGACTTGCTGGTAGGCCCAACCTCAGATTGTTTGTTAGCAAAATAAGGGAGCAGGTACTTGCATCTCTGTCTCTCTCTAACAAGCTTTTCTCTGCACTTAAATTTGGGTTTTCTATAAGCTCAGACCTGATTTATATGAGCCAAAATTAAGTTCAGAAGTGACTACTGATATTTGAAAGATTCTCCTCCTAAGCCTGAGCAACAAATGATTTCAGTCACCAGGCTACTAGAGAACCAATAAAGCACGGAAATCTTACCCCGATAATAGAAGAAAGCACATCAGTTTATTTTTCTTAGCATGCTTCTGATTTTGCCGTCACATTGCTTCTATTTTCACTCGCTGAGGTTCTGAATGGAATTGCAGCATCTTTTATTTGCTTGTGTTAATTGTTAAAGATGAGCTTTTCATATTCTCTAATTTAATATGGGCATATGCAGTGTCAGAAGTATCTAGCAAGTGATGTGCTATGGTGGCGAGGTCTTGCTCGAATTATGGAAGACAAAGGCTACATTAGAGAGGGAGATAATAAGGTATAGTTCACAAATGATTTGGTTCTCATGTCATGATTAACAATTGGTGCTTGTTGAATGTACTTATGCTTTTAATTTTTGTTTGGTGCAGACCCATGTTCAGGTAAAATTCCCCGAACCAACGCAACGAGGGCTTGAGTTTCTACAATCCAAAAGAGACGAGGCTTTCAATGTTTACCCGGAAGCGGACATGCAGCTTGCTGCAGTGAAAAACGAGAAACCTTATTCGAGTTTCTCTGAATGGGGGAAAGGCTGGGCTGATCCTGAGATTCGCCGGCAGCGCTTGGATAGGGGAAGGGCAAACAGAAAGCCACGGAAGAGAAAACCCAGGCCAGATTTGAAAACTGTTCGGGGAAGGTTAGCAGTAAAACTGGCAGGACACAAGAAGTGATGTTCATGTGAGTAGGCATTGTTCTGGTGAATTCAAACTCTAATGTAACAACTTCAAAACTAATTTACATGCACTCTTTAATACTCACAACCCTAACAAACTTTGAATTATACCTTTAATTGTTTTGTTCAATTAGAATGGAGACATTGTAATAATTCCTTCTATCTCGAGCTAATTATCTATTATGATCACACGATCCCTAGAGCGCTATGGCCCCACTCAGAAGAATCATAGCCCTCAAAACTCAACAATCATAGACAAGTCGGAGTCACCACTGTCCCAAACCATAATAATAAAGGAGCCTGTACTCATAAGTGTCATTTGGAAGGACTATTATCCCATACAATCTACACCAGCATATAAGTTTCGAACTTGTATTTTCATTAAGTTAAACTGCATTCAATGAGCAAAACATTTCTCCAGTTTCAAGTCTAGCTCAGATGATAAACTGGGACATGCAGCAAGTAATATCTATTTACAAATGCACCTTGGTAAGCCCTCGTATCTTCATTGACTATACAGTTAGAGGACCCAGATACCCATACAGGGCAAAAACAAGTAATATTAACAGTGTTTGCTACCCAAATTGAGCATCGCTTCAGAATGTCTCTTCTGGCTTCAGGAAATTGTAATATTCAAGCTGAGTCATCTCCCCACCACCCTCTGGGTCAAACTGGCATCTGTGAGAGCTGCATTTGCATTCCATGTAAAAAAAAAACATTAGGCAAACCCGGCCAAAGACCATCATCAACAATCATATCATCAGAAAAAAATAAAGGGCCCCTATTGGAATGGAGGAAAAGGTGGAAGCAGATCACTGTTTGCACATTCAACTAAAATAATGGTGATTCAATCTATTATCAGGGAACGAACTATGAAGACAGCTATGGAGAGAAACTATATCTAACCTTTGCACAAAAGAGTTACTCCTCCCGTCCCAATATGGGTGTCCTACTTACCTAATTTGGATGTTCCAAAAGACAGTGTCTGCTTCCTTTCTTAACTTGATTATGAATTAAATACCACTATAGTTCTTCATATTAGTTAGTCAACATCACTCAATGAGTGATGAGAATGTCAAACAAGACACTCACTTTGGGACAAAAAGAGTACTAGATTCAAGAAGCAATTTGACTGTTCATACATCTTTATCATTTTTACAGAGTAAAGGAGATAAAAGTTGGCAAAAATTATATTGAAAATGGATACAAGGGTTATATTTCCTTTTAAATAGGAAACAACTGCAAGTATGATTTTTTTTTTCTTCTGAAGGGTTATAACTTTACACTGCTACCTACCAATCTCGAACCCTAGTCATCAGCGAAGAACCCCCCACATTTGACACCTTCACCAAGTAGGCATTTGGAAACTACTACAAATTCTTACTATGTAATTGTTAGCCTACTGCGAGTAGGATGTTACATCACAGCAAGAAAATATGACAAGGCATGCCAAACTTTTTATTACCTTCCATCCATGCCAAGAATCACGACTGTATTCTTTTGGTTGCCAAAAGCAACTATGTATCGCACGCCTTCCTGCAACCTGAACTGCGCAACCGACCACTCTGAACTAAAGTATCTGGGGAGAACACCTGCAAATAATAAACACTATGTTATAGCTCCAACCACTAGTTTAGAGTTTATTTCATGTGAACTACCCTAATTTAGGTGACAAGTATGCCTTACTAGATGACCTCAGGCCTCAGCTGGGTCCAAAAGTCAACAGTATGGCCTACTTTTTCATGGTATGGCATCTACTATGACTAACACTTCAACATAAGAAAATGCCACATGATGCAACTCCAAAGAGTGTTCATCACTTAATTATTACCTAGCCACATATTTTGGGTAAAAGGACTGAGAGTAGAAATAAAATAAGAATTTGTACAAACACTTTCTATAGGACACTTTGATAATCATATGATCAAAATAATTGGTAGAAATTGATTCCTATTTGCAAATTCACCGGAGTTACAGCAGTCAGCATATTACCTCTGATGAAGGAAAGAGATGAAATGCCCGATGGACTAGAAGGATTAGCTTCAGATGATGTCCGTGGTCTGTCAACTCCTAATGATCCTGAATCAACCTTTAGATTGAAGACATGGACAGTTCCTTTATCGCTGGAGACAGCAAGCCATTCTGCAGTGTTAGAGAAAGCAAGACTATATATCTCTGCCCGATCTGCTCCCCTCCTTACCTACATACATTCCCAGGATATTTAGTTGAAGTTTTGATCACCCAGAAACCTTACATCAATATCACAACAGCATATCATTAACATCCATGACATTTAGTTTCAAAAACAACATCCATGGCATTTCAAAGAGCATAGCATATATTATGACCAATAGACGAACTTGGGGAAATAGCAGCTGAAATTTTGTCTTGAGCCCCCTTAGATGACAATAACTACAGACAAAGCACAAATCATTTTAAGATGCAATTACCCAAAATACAAAGCAAGGCCCTAAAGCTCACACATGAATATTTGGGTACCAGGCTTGAATAGATCACTGATCACAAGAACTGGGTTTCATTTCTTGACAAACCACAAAAAATATGATAAATTAGCAGCAATTCACATACCTCCTGCAACAAGGAACCATCTAGAGTATTGAAAACCCTAACCAAAGTCCCCTTGCTACTGGCCGTAGCCAACAGCTTTCCATCCTGCGTAAGAGCGAAGGAGGCAATCCTTGAGTCATGGGCCATGATGAACTTGGTTTTCTTGGACCCGTAATGCTCGACCCTGACCTGCCCCTTCTGCACACCCGGGCAGGCCAGCACCATGGGACCCGAGACATGAGAGACGACGCAGAGCCCGTTGGGGTTGGCAATCGACTCAATCTGGTGGAGTAACTTCAAATCGGCGAAATTGTAGACAAAGACCTTCTGGAGCAGAACGACGACGATCCTGTCACGGCGGAGACGGACGGCCTTGACCTCTGAGCGGAAGGAGAGCTCGCCGGTGCACCGGGACTGGTGGTCGTCCCAGATCATGACCTTGTTGGGCGGGTACTGGGGGTCGGAGCCGCCGCCGACGATAGCGAGGAAGTTGCAGCGGAAGAGCATCTCGACGACGCCGATTCCGCCTCCGGAACCGGAATCGAAGTCGCGGCGAAAGATCTCGCTGAAGGAGTCGCAGTTGAAGATGCGGAATCCGTGGTCGATTCCGACGGCGAAGCAGGTGGAGTCCTGGTTGAAGGAGAGGTGGAGGAGGGTCGGGGTCGGAGCAGCCGGGGAGTTGTGAACGGGGCCATGGGCGGCGGAGGAAGGGGAAGGAGGGAAGGACTGAGCCATGAGAGGGTTGGGGTTGGGGTTAGGGAAGGAAGAGGAGACGGTGGTGGACATTGACGTGAAGAGGAAGCATGTGAAGTAAGGAAGAAGAAATGAGGAAAGAAGAATGAAAGAATTACGTTACAAAACAAGTCTACACATCTACATTTGCTTGTCTGTCTGTTTGTATCTGTTTGTGGGCACGACTCATCATCTTCCTCGGGTCGGGATGAATGTGTGCATCTAGATTTTTAAAGGGTTAAATATTAAAACTTACTCTTAAGTATTGGTCACGAACAGTACACTACCCATGTGTG
>JAYMTN010001736.1:0-12241 GCA_036897425.1 Erodium trifolium
TGGCTTGTTTTAATGAGGTTGGATCTTCATCAACGATCGTGTCGTCTACATTCTCAAGTGAGTACATCAAGTAATCATTCGAAATAGTTTTCCTATTCTGTCGTACAGACCTTCGTAGTGTTATTTCTTTATGTATCACTTGGTCATTGCCAATTTGTGGGTTGTCAATTGGTTCATTATTTTCATGTTTATTTTTTGGGTTCAGAATATCATTTTGATGTTCCATTAAATCGTGTTTCTTTGATATAACACGAGGAACAACAATTTGAGGAGAACTATTGGGTACAGTAGGTTCCTCTTGGATCTCTTGAAATATGCACTTTTTTTATATAAAAAAAGATCTCACTCCCATTGTACTTGTCATTCTTGATGAACCAAACAATAACAGATTTCATTATTCTCGTATTATGGATAAAGAAACAACATGCATCGAAAATCACAAGTCTTGAAGCATATGAAGAACACTACTGCAGATTACATCTTGAGAGACAGCTACTTTTAAATGTAGTGTCTCTTAAGTAAAGACTTAGAAGACGAAGACGCTATAATAAGTAGCGTCTTATAAGCCTGAACTTAAGAGACATTAGTTATTGTATCCTCTTTAAGTTTTTAGGAGACGCTATATTTATGGTACCGCCTTTTAAATATTTGACTTAAGAGACGCTAATTAATGTAGCGTCTCTTAAGATCAACCTTAAGAGAGGCTACATTAAGTAGTGTCATATAAGTTTTCACTTATAAGACGCTACCCTTAGCTTGTAGCGTCTTATAAGCTCTTACAAGACGCTAGATTAAAACTTAAGAGGCGCTATAGTAGCATCTCTTAAGTGTTGTTTTGCAGTAGTGGAAGGTGCATAACCGTCGATGTTCACGTTACCTCCATTAGAGCAAAGATCCAAACTCACATATCTACGATACACGTTGTTCCTCTAATCTGATCATTGTTGATTGAACCTCTTGCAGTCGATCTTTTGAGAGATAAAGAAGACAAATCAATGGTTATGATAAAAAAAAAAGGAAGAGGTATAAGTGTGAGAGTGAGAAATGTGAGGCAATAATAAGTTCAGAAATTAAAATAAATCACATATGCAAGTAAAGTAATTAAAGAAACTAAATATTTGTGTCTGTTTTGTATAACGATGTCGCATGAACATTGATGAGGGTAACTATATGTTATAGAGAATATTCATAAGGGTACTTATAGTGGAGTGATTCATCACTACACCATGTTTTAACTTCTTCCTTTTTAGAGAATATCCGATCAGTTTAGGGTTTATGCTTAGGAAAATCAATTTAACTAATAACTGATTATAATACTTTAGGGTTAATGTTTAGTAAATTGAATTAATTAGTTTAGCTAATAACTTATTATTTTCTTATATTTTCGTTGTTGGACTCTTATGAATACATCTAGGTTTGATTCACCTTGCATCCGTAACTCTATTGTGTGTCCATATTTATATTTGTATGATTCTCCTTATAGTAGATGTTCTTTCTCTCTTACCTTCCCCTCATAGCAACTCTAGGAATAATGGATGCTCCAATTCTTTTTTACTTATCGGGCAACTTATGTGAGTGAAAAGTGTGAATAAAAACTAAACTAGGGTAGTGACAACTTTAGTTTAGAGCGCCTTTAGAATGGAATACACACCACTTCCTTATGAGATCGACCGATACGTGTATTGTAAAAAAAAATATACCGTTTTCGAAACAGTCTACATTGAATGAATACCGAGTCGGATAAAATATGCATGAAACCGATCACTGGAAGACGTATGTTAGTGATCCAGTTGGAATTTATTTTGTTAGAATGTATGTTAGTTGATTGTCATGGCCTAGGATTGACCCCTGTGTTATGATTACTATTCTATGAAATCAAATCTAATATTGTATCATAAATTTGATTCGGATTGCCAGATTAATGGCCTCATTCTCTCAACTTTTTTCGTAGTGTGACTTTTTAACTCCCATAGCTTATATAGATTGGTGGTTTGGCCACTCTTTATGACCCTTTCTTGTAATGGAAAGATCTTATGGTCATGGATGCTAAAGATAGAAACCCATCATTTTCCTAAACCTTAAAAAAGATTCTATAGGATAATTTACAATGATGTAGGAAGGTTATTTCACATTGCAAGAAAAGTTATATTGTCCGAAATACTTCAATTATCAGTATTCTTCCATCTGATGTTTTTTCATCAAAAAAAAAGAAAACGGAAAAATCATACTCTAAGTCAATCTAATTATCACTCGTAACGGCTTCTAAACAGATGTGCCCACTAAATTCCAGACATGTAACCTTACAGAAAAGAGGTGAGACTGCTTCCAAGCAGATGTACCCCACTAAGTTTAAACCATGTAAGAGCATCTCTAGTCATTTAATAAGGTTTCTAACTTAAAGTGGAGGCTGAAAGTCTATCAGCCGGCTGAAAACAAAAAAAGTGCAATCACAAGGATGAAAGGAAAAAGTAAGCTTTTTTTCTTCATTTTTTGTATCAGTCGGCGGATAACGCTGACGGTTCGCTAACCGTCGATTGAAAGCGTTGCCGACTGATAGGAGTATTTTAGTATTTTATTTTATTTTCTCTCTCTTCTCCTCTATCGGCCAGCTATCAACCCATGGACGGGAGATGTTTTAACCTCACAGAAAAGAAAAGAGGGTGGAGACAAACCAACTCAAGTGGGCAGACTATCATTTCGATGTTATGAAGCTTCTGAACAAAATAAACAATATAAAATCCGAAGAAAAATATGTCAATCATAAAAGTAGAACAAAATCAACATTTTGAGTATCATATAGGGACAATTAGTATTTATTATTACAACCCATAAGATCCCTTGAAAAGATTGTGACTATTACACAAAAAAAAAAACATTCATGAAGTAGGCAATTTCTTGATTGAAATGCTTGAACTACCACACCATACATGACATATTTGCAGGGAAAGAGGAGAAAAGTATCTTTAGGAAAGCATAAAACAACAAATCTACATCTTTTACTAGTTACAAATCCTACTTGAGTCTTGTTCTTCATATTTCACAAACAAGTTCAGCAATGAAGTTAATAAAACATCTTCAGTTGCCTCCCCATAACCTCCATCAACATGAACACTTGCCTACTGATCTTCAACCGTGGTTTTGGCATAACCTGCATCCACATGTACAGATTGCTGAATCATAAATCTTTGGGATAATTGCAAAAAAGTACCCTGATGTATTCACTTTTTGTAATTTGTGATGAACGCAAAGAAGTGCTCTGAACTTGCTTTTTTGTTGCACTGTGTGCATTTTTGTTTCAAAATGACGATTTTACCCTTTCAGAAGTAATAAGTAGAAAATCCAAAAAATAAAGATCCTTTTCTTAATTTTCTTCCAAGAAGGAAAGTATGAAGGGTGAAAATTCGGTATTTATCTTTCTTTTTTACTTACATTTTTCAAGGTAAAATCGCCATTTTGAAACAAATTCACAAAGTGCAACAAAGAGGCAAGTTCATGGTACTTTTTTGCCATTATCCTTATATCTTTACTAAGGCTTCAATGGCTCAAGGGGTCAAAACAGCATGTTATTCTTTGGCTCTTTGCAAGAGACCAAAGATATGTATTAAAATGGAGAGATCTCAAATAGATATGCCTACATACCTTGTGTTTCACACTCACACTTAATAGGACAGAAAGCCGAAGAAGTCCTCATTTTCTTGCTTTATTTGCAAGGACCTTCTCTGTTGCTCAACTCTTTGAAGATGTGACGACAACTGGAGCATATCAACCGTAGTTCCTTGTCTAGGAGGGAGATGCTGTTTGGTTACTAACCTGAGCCAAGAAAAACCCCGTTCCCATCTGCATCATGACCGGTTTTAGGAAGCATTATGGACCCAGTATGATCAATATCTTTAGGATTCAGCACAGATGAATGGAATCTTTTTCCAGAAATCTGACCACCAACATGATCTGCTCTCCCTCCTGGGAAACTCAGGCCTGATGAGAAGCTTGAGAAGTCCTGTGACTGAGTTGACAGAAGAGAGAGAGCACAACTAGAGTTCGAGCTCCCCGATAGTTCTTGATCATATGATGGTGTATTGAAAGGAATCACAGGACAATGTTTTTTCCCGTTGTTGTGAAGACAAGGAAATGATTTTGACAGCAATGTCCCATTCATACTAGGTACTACCAACTCAGGACTGCCCAAAGATCCCTCATCGAATTTGATCTGAAACCTCGAGCCTGTCAATTAAATCGAAATAATGTCAGAAAATTTGGCTTCTGTCTATTTTGTACGATGATGACACGTGAAAATTCATAAGGGTAGTTATCTGTATTTGGAAAATTCACTAATGGGATTATGTGCTTGTGAAAATTTACTATGGGTCATATGTCTGGAAGATTCATATGGATAGTTTTGTGCGATATACCCTTCTTCCTATGGAAGAAACTAGAGGGCAAGAATTGTCACGCCAGTCAATTAGATCGAAATAATGTGAAAAAAATTGGTTCCTGTCTATTTTGTACGATGATGACACGTGAAGATTCATAAGGGTAGTTATGTGTCTGTAAAAAATTTACATTGGGATCATGTGTTTGTGAAAATTTACTATGAGATCATACGTCTGGGGAAATTCATAGGGTAGTTTTGTTCGATTTACCCTCCTTTCTATCATGGAAGAATCTAGAGGGCAAGAATTGTACACACCTTGAACTGACTGGAGAAATATATGAGATTTGCCACAAAAAGAATCTAGCTGAGGCTTCCTCCGTCTCTCGTTGTGGCCCGCTAGGCGCTTCCGGCAACTACGCTTGCCATCATCGAATTCAGCCAACAAATGGAACCTGAAAAACATTCAAGTATTTAAGGTGACAAAATCTTTAAAAACCTTTTTTTTATTAGCAAAAAAGCAGGAAATCCTAATCGAGATCACATGCTCCCAAACAGGTGAGACTCACTAGGATTCGAATCCATGACCTCGAAGAGGTGACAGCTCATTTGACCACTAGGCCATCCCTGGTGGGTGCAACAATTGCAAAAAAATACCCTGATGTATTCACTTCTTGCAGCTTGTAGCCCTCTTTTTTTATTATTACAAATTACTCTTTGTACGGTACAAAGGGGAAGAAAATTAAGAGATATGAAAATTCATATTTTTTGTTTTTACTTATTTTAAAAAAAAATGTAAGGGGCAATTTTGTCACTTTTATGCAAATTGTAACAAAAAGACAAGTTCAGGGTAACTTTTTGCAATTATCAAGAAAAGGGCTACTAGTTGCAAGAACCGAATACCTCAGGGTATTTTTATTTTATTTTTGGAATTATCCCATGTTGATATATTGACATCAAGTTCCATTAGAGAAGACAGGTTAGAATCACAATCACAGGCTCAAGAAAACTTGCAAAGGCCAAAGAGGAGCAGACAAGGATTACCAACCTGCTACACTGCTGACAAAACCTCTGCTCGATGCCATTAACGACAACTCTAGACGTTTTCGAGTGAGCCTCACAAACTCTATGCCTCTTGTGGTAATCCTTGGAGGAGCTAAGATCCATGTTACAACCTTGGACTTGACAAAAAGGTTTAGAGTAGTAAGAACTCGAACTCATGGTAGTACGAGCTCTCTTTGCGATAACCGACCTCTCTTTCGATATGGGTTTTGCAATGTTGCAATCAATCAATGAAGAGTCATTGCTATTGCATTCCATGACAGAACCGCAAAGCTCATCTATTTCTCCTAAAGAAGAGTTGGGAGTGATCATACAAGTAGGAGAAGCTACCTCACCACCATGGAAATGCTTGAACCCGAAATCAGTAAATTCAATGCTCTCAGTTGATTCGAAACTATAGGAGGGTTTCGATTCAATTGATGCTTTTCTACTTCTGGTGAAGGAATCAAATGGAAAATCGAGTTCATCAGAGAACAGAAGGCCCTTCCCTTCTGAACCAAAGCTCCAAGGATCCATCAGCAATGTTCAGAACTGCACATCACAGGTTGATATCATTTATCAAACTTATTAGGCTTCAATCAAAGAGCAAAATATCAAATGTGCATATATTCTAGGGATAATAGCAAAAAAGCACCCTGATGTATTCATTTTTTGCAATCTCTAGCCTCCTTTGATAATTGGAAAAAAGTTTCATGAACTTATCATTTTGTATGAATTTTTTTTAAAATGACAATTTTACCCTTAGAATTTAAATTCTAAAAATAATAATTAAAGAATAACAAAATGAAGGGATGTGAAAAATTAATTTTTTTTGTGCTCTACTTATTATTTGTTAGTCTAAATTATACGGGTAAAACTTCATTTTTATACAAATTGCAACAAAAAGACAAGTTCAGAGTACTTTTTTTGTAATCATCAAAGAAGACTGCTACAAGTTACAAAAAAAATGAATACCTCAGGGTAATTTTTTGCAATTATCCCTATATTCTAAGCAAAATTTCAAACAAACAACATATTAAAAACATGGACTAATCAAATCACAGACCATAAATGATACAAATTCAAAAGGCAAAACAACACTGCAGATGAAATTGATAATATCCCAATCCAAATATTCAGTCCCCATACAAAACCATCCCTAATTATAGCTAATTAACCTACAAAATCAAGAACCCTTAATCCCTAAAAATCATATTTTTATGTATGATATTTGGGAAGATGAAGATCTTAAGCAAATTGGCAACCAATGCCCACATTTCCATAGTTTCTAATTAATTACAGACATGAGAACAAAGCAGAGCAGCTGTTTCTTTCAAAACAAATCATCTAATGTAAGCAATTTTTGAAATTACCACTCTCTTTTTTCCTTGGTTTTCTCAGCAACCAAACAGACGCTCGGATCATAACGACACTGACATAACCTCACAGATGAAACAGAAATCTCTAGCGCTAAATCACATGGTGAATCAAACCCAAATCACAGAATGAGAAACTCTGGCCAATCCAGAACAAAAACTCAAAGCTTTAACACAAATGAGAGAAGACCCACCTCGAGAAAGCGCTGGAAAACCAAAAGGGTCAGCTCAGAAAGACCCGGGTCGAGCTTGAATTGGCTGAGCGAGAGAAACCCAGCTTTTTCTCGGGAACCAAACAGAAGATACAGTAGTGAAAAAGGGATAAAAATCGTTTCTTTTTGCTTGCCAGATTGAGAGAAAAATGAAAAAGGAGAGAGATTTTGTTTCAGGTATGGGGAGAGGTCGAAGGAGATACACTGAGAGTCAACATGATTTCCACTACACACTCTACACTCTGCTCCTCTACAGCATGTCCAGTCCAGGTCCTTTGTAGCTTTTGAGAGGGAGCTAAATTACCATTTTAGCCCCATTGTTCTCTTGTTATTACAGAGACAAACAGATTAGTTATCATTATTTAATAATAATGGTTACATTAAATTCAAGAGATGATTCTCTTGTGTCTAGTGGCTTGTATTGACTCACACTATTTCACTTGCTTATGTGAGTGTTCTTGTGAATTTGATGTTTTTTTTTTAGTAAAAGGGTATATTTTTATTTAATCATATCCAAACATTACGACCATATGATTAAGAAAATAAAATCCTAAATAAGTCGATATAATGATCGGTATCTCTTGTTTGTAAAAACAGATGATCCGATACACTCGACTGAAAGTAACAGTAGCTTCTATAAACAAGAATAGAAAAACTACGACAATTGTAGATAAGCACAATAACACAAAGTCACGGTTCTAAATACCCAATCAAATAGTTGTCTTGACTTGCAATGGGAAAAACAGTCTCGCTCCATGGAACGTATCCCTTCGAGAATTTGATGTCTTAAGTAGATAATTTGATTAAAACTTTTATTAATAACAGAATTTGTAGACTATGTATTTAATATGAGTTATTTAAACATATTTTTCTAATAAGAGAATAATTTTTGATACTTTGGCATCCAAACTCTAACACCATTCCCCTTCTACAACTCTTTTTGTCTTTGTTTTTATATGCTTTGTTTAATTTAATTTTTTAATTATTTAAATCAATTTTAAATGGTTGAATAAGCTATAAATGAAGGTAAACTTACATTTTACTATCATGTATTCTAAAAGCTTTTTTCGGTTGACTGTAATTAACCTTTAATAATAAAAATACTTCCTAAGCAAAAAATATAAAATTTAAATTGAAAAGACTATGTTCATGTTTTGTAAATTATATTTTCTAATATGACTAATAGTTTTTTTTTTAAAAATAAATACCAAAATTTAAATATCAACGAAAGGTATATATACATCTAATGAAAGCGTACGTAGTAAACAAGAAAATACAGACTCCAACAGTGTAATAAAGTGAACGGTACAACAAAGTATAGACCTAAAGTACAATAAATATGCAATATCGAATTCAAAATCTTTCATATGAGAGGTCGAGCGTTGACTACTGTTCACTTGGCGATAAATGATTAATAATTAATTTCATCTTTATAAGAGATGTTTTAATTTATTTAAATTTTGATATCATTTAATGAATTGATAATTGATAATATTTCAAAAGAAGATAATGAAATGTAATAAAATAAACTTATCATATGTTAGAACATGAATGAATGGTGATGGATCTAAATCATGGCATCCATGATGCTGCACATGGACATAAGATATGACCTTTTCTTCTCTCAACTTCAAAAGTTGAAACCTTACAACATTATATATTCTGAACAATTATTCTTTATTAGCAGTGGCCATGGCCTTTTCTATTACTGTTTCGATGCACGCTTTGCCAATCTTAAACCACTTGGGTGTGTAGTGGTCTTTTAAGGTTTGATGGGACATCACCACATAGAACACTCTTTCTTTTGTTCTGATGGCTAAAATAAGGTGTAAGAGCTTAGGTAGATGTTGAGTTTGGAGTGTTGGGTAGGGTTAAGAGCATTCTAGTGGCTGTCGGTTCGCTGGTGAAGATGTATTGGTGGAGACGAAACGTTGACGGAGATACGCGTCGGTGAGGATAACGTCAACAGTATGCACTGGCGGAAAGAGCAGTCAGCGGCTAGCGTTGACTGCTTCCGTTTTGCTGTCGACCGTTGGCAGTCTCTTCGGTGTCGCCATGTGGTTGCGTCAGCAGCCTTTTTCCCCCTTCTCCTCAATATAAATAGCAAGCACCTTTGTTATTTTCATACACCAACACAATTCCCCTCAAAATACTACTTTTTTTCTTTCTCGATAGTCGTTTTTTCCGTTAGCAATGGAGTACGATTGAGATCCTTTCGTGTGCTCGATGGGAAAGGACGATTATGTCCTGAAAACACAAGAGAATTTACTCCCGAAGCAAGACTCCGTCCGGACAAGTCAAGAAAGTCTCATCATCACCAAAGACGGCGTCGAGGTATCGAATCCCCATTTACCCGGAGGTTCGCAAGCACGAAAAACTCAAGTGAACAAGGTGCAAGCGAAAGGAAAACAAAGATTGTGGAGCGTTGCGGATGACGAGCGCTTTGTTTGTGCTTGGATGATAAATTCATATGATTCAGTTGCCGGGAATAACAAGACAAACCTGAAGTACTGGGATTCCATCGGGAGAGAAGTCGTTGATATGCGTGGACTAGATGATCTGATGCGGTCCAAAAAGAACTGCAAGGACCACTATGGCACCATGAACCCTCGAGTGACGAAGTTCTAAGGATACTACGAACGGGTCGTCAAGGATCACAAGAGCGGCCGATCTGAAGCCCAAATTATGGCATTGGCTGAGGAATTATACAAGGCTAAGGAAGGGCACGACTTTGTGTGGAAACATTGGTGGAAGGTCGTCAAAAATGAGCACAAATGGACTTCGATGCATCATTTTTAGGAAAACGCGAAGAGAGACCTTGCCTTAATGACCCGAGGTAACCGAGTAAACCAAACGTAGCGCGAAAAACTACAAGCAACACTAGAGTGTTACGAACCGGAAAGTGGAGAAGTTTCAGGGGGGTGTTTGTCTAAATTCAAACACATGTATCAGAGCGTTCGTTCTGACGATCAAATCATGGTTGATGTCGAGAAGGATTATAGGGAACAATATGGGCATGGCTTTGTCTAGAAGCTCTGGTAAAACATTGTGCGAGAGAAACCCTAATGGAAGCATTAGTTCGAGAAAGAGTTCTCACAAACTAACTACGACTTCATCGGTGCATCTTGTGGCACAAGCGAAGGGTGGACCCCATTAACATCTGAAATGAGGACTCCTCGATCTAGACCTGGGACTTCAATGTCTAAAATGGACATCCTCTCTATCGTCGTTGTTGAGGCCAAGGGCATTCCCGGATTCGTACGCTGTCGATGATTTGAGGGCCAAAATACAGTCAAGGCGAAGAGTTGACAGGATAAGGGCAAGGTAAAGTTAGTGCCGACACTGGATCCGAAGTTTTCATAATGCTTGGCCAGTGTGGGGTACCACTGGTTCTTGTCAACCGAGGCGTCGGAGAGCCTCATGCACGAGTATCAGGAGGTTAAGGATATGGGCACCTCAAAAATGGACCCGGAGGAGTTGGCTACCTATAGACTCTTTATGACCGACATGGCTAGAAGGATCAATGGATTGGTTTGATGTGTTGTACTTTATCTTTTTAATTCGGTTTTGTTGTATTTATATTTTTTTCCTTTTTGATTAATGAAGTCTTGTTTTCCGTTTCATACATGATTTTTGCTAATTTTATTATTTTTCCGATAATAAATCCAACTTGGCCTATTCCCACTATACCACATGAAAATAGGAAAAGTAAAAAAGAAAATGTTACGAAAATAAATGTTTTCTCTAATAGTAACATTTATATAATTTCTGCATGTATTTGAGCCTGTAGACCTAATTCGATCCATTAGTACTACTATACTATCCGATTCCATTAGACTCGATAATTAAAAAAAGAAAAACTAAAAAGAGAGTCATTCACCCTACTTGATAATTAAGCTCGATTCTCCTATGGAGAAGTGTCATGTGGCTCAAATAATTTAAATATATTTTCAGCCTATTTTTTCTCGCTAATCGGACCCATATTTTTTTTACTTTTCGTTTAATTAGATTGAGACTAAACCTAATTGATTTAATCCTATCGTGGATGGCCTTATATAATTTATTCTTGAACTTAGACTTGTCCATGAACAATATAACACAGTTATGAGAGGAAGGGGTCGATGTGGAGTGATGGTATTGATAGATGATCGGACAGGATTCGTGTATCACGTGACAAAACAAGACCCTAAGTGCCACGTGCGGGGCCTATTAAGTAGCCACGTACTCTAATGTGTATCAAATGGGCTGAGAAGTGACTGAACTAAAGACTTTAATGTGACGAGAAGTCTCTCTGGAAACTACGTACTAATTTCCAACTCAAAACGCAAATGATGCTTGAAAGTAACCTCTCACTGTTCTCATTGCCTCTTCAACAATAACCACCACAATATTTGCCTCCATTTCTCAAACCACCACCAATAATGTTGCTTGCAATTCAACATGTCTCCATTTTAATGTGTGGACCTAATTGAAACTTGTTCTTCTCTATGAGACTATGACAGATAACCTATTGACCTACACATTTGTTATAAGGTGGGAGAGCATGTGAAGTGGAGTTACTCGACTCTTAACTGATGAAATATATATGTCGGTATGCTGTTTTTGTGAAAACAATAACGTGTCCACGACTTGTGAACATAAGTGGTTTTCCAAACACCTAGAGTCGCCTTCAAAAAAGTATATAATGAGTATCGAGGGTTTTACAAGTTTGTTTTTACATTATCACTAGCTCAAACCAAATGTGGGATAGAGATTTATTCAGCCTGATCATGAATGTTTATATCATCCTTTATTGATATGAATTGAAAAGGCCGTAAAGATCGTACATAAGTGGAAATGAGCTAAACAAGATGAGATACAGTCTCGGTGACGGCCAAGACAGTGATCCCATATCTAAGTGCTCGGTGATACCTAGGGAGATACTAATGGGTGGTTCCTTTTTCCGACTGTGTTGAGTGCGATGAATCCCTTATACTTTCCCGTGTCGAATTGATCAATACTGCCAAGAAAAGGAGAAGACTAGGAGTCAGGAGGCAACTGACTCGTAGAGGCCGTGGTGTGGCTTCTCATATACACCCCGAGATTCCTTAGGTTACTCATAGCGACCCGTGAGGTACCCCATCCCCCATCAGGGCCATCTTCCTCAGTTGTGTCTATGGATTCCAACACTACTGCTGGATCGGTCTTGGCCAACGAATAGTATCTGTTGGCTAGGATTGGATATCCGTTGGCCAAGTACTTGG
>JAYMTN010001737.1:0-12237 GCA_036897425.1 Erodium trifolium
ACTCCTTAATATTGTTAAATCTCCCAAATCTGTTATCATACTGTGGGCATGTTGGTCCTCATATACTGAGTTGGGTCAAGTCTCTGCTTTCTTTATTCATCTTAATTTTTATCAGGAGAAGCGCAAGCTATCATTGCTAGAGCAAAGGCAACAGCAACAGGTCTTGCTATGGTGTCAGAGGCCCTAAAAGAGTCTGGAGGAGTAGAGGTGAGAACTTTGGGAATTATGGACATATCCGTTTTGTTTTCATACTTCATGATCTAATTTGAACTAGTTGAGATAATTAGATATTACTTATCAGCATGAGTCGGGTCTTTCTTGGTATGTTCTGTCATCATTTCCATTCTCTTGAATTTGATTGGCTGAAATTGCATCTGAAAGCTTCCATACTTGTAGAAAGACTTGGAACTACAATTTAATCATATTCAGTCTCAGTGATTCACTTTCATGAGGGCTTGACGTTTGTTTTGTGATTTGCAGGCAGCAAGCTTGAGGATTGCCGAGAAATATGTTGAGGCCTTCAGTAATGTTGCAAAGGAGGTAAGAGAAGGGTCCAAATTTACACTTTTATCTACATGTTCAATACGAGGAATACTAAATTATAATGTAAATATTTGTGGGTGTGTATAGAGCACAACATTGTTGCTACCTAGCAGTACTGGAAATCCTGCCAACATGATGGCTCAAGCTCTGTCCATCTACAAGAATCTCCTTGGCAATGCTCCTGGCAACGACTCGTCAGCACCCTTGTTACCAGCATTAACGGGAAAAGGAGACGCTTCATCTGAAGAAGGTGCATATGAGAGCGAAGTGACAGCCAAATCAGTCATGACAGAAAATCGTGGTGAACCAAAATTTTCACTTCAAAAACCCAGCAATAGATGAGGAAATGAGATGTGAGGACTCTTCCATTCTCAACCCATTGAATTAGACAATCATGCCTATGGTTTTCCATGACGGTGCCCGTTATTCTCTAGACTATTGTTGACAGAACGTGCATTTTATTAGTATACCATTTTGGTCTGGAGGAGGAATTCTTAGTGTTGAAAACATAGTTTACCTTTTGATCATGTTGCTTAGTTGAATGAAGCAAATTGCTCCTGGATAGCATGGATATTCTTTCGGCACTCTGATGAGTTTCTGCTTATTTTTGGCCGTTTTTGTCCAAAACTCCACACCAAAAAGCGAACTTTGGATATTAAAATGATTAAAAAAACGGCCTCCTCCTCCTTGACGTTGTGTTTCTGCTCTGTCTAACAGCATCGTTCCTCATCCCCTAACGTTCGAGTCTGGACGAAACAGAAAGCAAATCCACCCCAGAGTATCACAACATTCTTGACATCATCCCTTTCCACATTGCTTATCCAAATCTGCACCAACTCATGTTATGGTTCAGCCCTGAAATAGCTTCTACCTGGTTAGGCTTCTCTGGTTGTTTTAGCTCGGAGACTAGCAATTTTGGTTTCTTGAGACTCCATAAAGTCAACTCCTTTTGTGAATATCTGTAATTATTGGAGTTCTAGGTTAGTTTATGACAACAAAGATCATTTACAATCTGTACTTGCAAATGAAAGGTTATAGCTGCAAATAACATATAGACAATGATTAATGACCAAAATTTAAATATTTGCAGTACAAAGTTCGCCGCTACAAAAACAAACACACAAGTGGGAGAATGCAAATGTAAGTTTTGATTCTTTGAATTCAACTTGGATTGAATTCAATCACTTTCTACATCCACATCCACATGCATCTAAATTTCTTTTGATCAACACTAACCACAAATATGAGAATTAGAACTATCTTATCCTTATTATACAAGGTCTCTAACCCATTCATCCAATATGGTAAAGGATGAATCATAGAGTCCTCAAAGTCCCATCTTCTTCATCAGAAACCTCAGAAACCAGAGCAGACCCAGAAGTGACATCGAGGAAATAGAGCACAAACACCATGACAAAGCAGCAGAGGAACATGTGGATTGGTCCGAAGAGCCAGAGAAAGAGAGGAAATGAGAAGTAATAGGCTCGGAGACCCAGAGACCAGAAGTAGCTCCCTCTGTTCACAGTCGCGGCCACATACTCGTGGTGATGAGGATTCGAGGACATTGTCTTGAAGGGCACATTGATGAGCATACTGGCATGGCTGTAGTACCTTATGGACTGCACGTCCATGAGGAAGGACACCAAGAAGCAGACCAATATGGAGAAGAACTTGATTGAGAAGCCCAGCTCGCTCTTGTCCCCCAACATCGGGTACGTGGATTGTCGGCCTTGGCTCATCAGAACCGCGATGAGGGAGCTCAACATGATTGCTGAGGAGGCCAAAAGGGTCGATGCCATTATGTTATTCCTCAGCGTCTGCACTGCCAGAACTCCGTTCTTGGCCTGGTCCTGCATCAACATACTCAATCATTAAGGCTTCAGTACACAAACAACCTCGAAGTAACACTAGAACTGACTAGGTACATAGTTTATTACCCACCTCCATCATTGCACGAACCCAGAAGCGGCGGCTGAAGGCATTGACTCCGATGACAGTGCTGTTGGGATGCTTTATGATCCGGTAGAAGAGCCAGATGTGGTAGGCCGCCATGAGAATGAAGCCTGAGGGAACCAATGTGTAATCAAGAATCTTCCTCTCCATTGATGATTCTAGCTAAAGGAGATGAGAGATCAAAGCAAGAAGATCAAGATGGGTAGTGTAATGAGGAGTCTTTCTCCTTTTATAGACAGACAGTTCCGATTTATTTGGTTGGCATGCAAAATCTGTAAAGTGAAAGCTAATGTCAACTGCATATATCACCATTAATCAGTTCCGTCTATAACTTGTTAGGTTGAATGTCAGCGTCTTGTCTTAACCTGTGCCCAAACAGACCAATTCCATGGAATAAACATTACTTTTAAGGAAGCTGCAAAGCAAGGAAAGAGGACTTTACAGTGTTAACCCATGTCTCCTACTAATCAAGCTTTTGTTAATTATCACTTCATATCTTCTATGCTTAGTCCAACTCAATTTCTAGGGTGAAACTACGAGCACCCTCCCAAGAGTCCTAATCCTAATGGTTATGACTTATGAGTCATGACCCAAGTGCCAAAAAGTCACAACCACCAATACTGTATAATACGTATGAATCAATGCAGCGACAAGGAAAACGGTAACCCGTTTTCCATGTCATGTATGAATCACCTAATTAAACTATTTCACTAATTACAAACTTAACAGATGAAAGTACCGTAATAAAGCTTTTATACCAGTTCAGCTACACAACTAAACAGACACAAGAAAATTCCATTTACCTCAATAAGAAAGTGAAGTAACTAATCTGTACTGCAAGAACTGAGGTAGATGCAAGATCATTAAGAGTTGTTACCTTAAAGTAAATATGCACAGATTAAGTCATTAAAAGGCACATGGTTCGGTTGTTACCTTAAAGTACAATCTACACTGACCTCAAGAAAGATGCCTTGGAATCACACACTTGATTATTCATAAATAACGTCAAATTGCTTTGACCCACCTCTTCTTAATTTGCATAGATTGCACTCAGAAACTCTATTATCAATAATTATCATTATAATTCACCTAACCCAACTTCAGTACTTCTTTGAACTGCCTCACCTTAAAATATAATTAACTAACAATGCCATGTTCAATCTTTAACCATTCTCACAACAGCAGAGCAAAACAGAGAGACTAATTGATGATTTTAACACCCAACACAGAAAAAAGAGGAACTAACATTGAAGAAGACAACAAAATTTAAATTAAAAAAATCTGTGAGTTGACCCCTGAAATTTCAATTATTTGGGAATTTTTGCAGCTACCAATTTAGCAATACCCAAACACTACAATCAGAAAATGAGAGAGTGAAAAAGCAGCACAGAGAGGGTTTGAACTTGTTGTCGCACAGTGAAGATGGCAGTAAGCGTGATTACTGATGGCGGGCAGGGCTGTTTTCGGGATATCAAGTCAGCTATAAGCCCAACCCAGCTACATTAAATTGGGCCTGAGCAAGGTCAATAGTGTATCCGATGTCATATAGTTGAGCCACGAAAGAGGAGGGAGCGACACGTGTGAAGCAGCGGTAGGTAGGTAGGTACACAAAGTCATGCCCTCTCCAGTCTCACTCGGATTTGGATCAGCTCACTTGAGGTCACGATGAATCACAAGGCTGGGTAGTCAGATGAAATTTACGAGAGTTTCTCGATTTCAATTGGATTGAGAAAATGAAGAATTGAGGGAGAAAAATGATCTGAGAGAGCAGATTGAAAGTGTGAAGAGAGAATGGGAGGTGGGATGTATTTATAGGAACATAAGAATACACTTTCTTTATTCATTTTCGAAAGTTATTGTTGGTAATTTTCGACTTATTTGTTAAATCTGATCATTACAAAACAAACAACCATTTTCCCCAATAACGAAATGCTGAATGATTGGGAGAGAAACGGAACAGAGGCTAACGTGACCGTGAGTATGGGCTTTCAGTTTTAGATACCACCATCGGGAGTGGATGAAGGGTGGGGATGGTAGTCGGGATCAACATCCCCATTGTAAATGGGTTGATCTTATCTAAAGGGATAAAAAAAATGGAGCAACGACAAATCTTGGTAGTAGACCTCGTTTCTGTGTGTTTCATGGTTCCTAAATCCGGATTCTAGACTCAATTTTTATCCGTTTTGTCTTGTGCTCATATGATTGTCATATTATTAGGTTCTTAGACCATTGTTCTTTCGTGTCATGTATTTGGTTGCTCCTTCGGGTTTGTAGCTAGACCATCTTCATATATCCATTTTTGTTCCTCTCTTTTCAATCTTTGACAATCTTTGAAAAATAAGTGATTTTTATAATGTTTTGCTTGTAAAAAAGCGACAAATAAAAAAAAGAGATGTAGTCTGCTGAGATTAAAGACGAGGTAGTTTATTTTATTTTTCAAGTTAGAGAAGTCATACTCAATTTTTTCATCCAAATCAACAAAATCTGCTCAATTCAGATTAGCTTAAGATAATAAAAATCATTTACCACGTGTTACTGGAAAAAAGAAGAAGGCAAAGCTATAAAAAAATGTATTAACAGTGACTGATGATCAAAATATATAAAGTTTTACAATACAGGTTCGCTATTGCGAAAACACAATCACAAGAAACGTTGAATTGCAAATGCAAGTTTAGAACTCAACTTGGATTGAGTTCAATCATTTTCTACATCCAATTCTTTTTGCTCTTATGGCAATTTGACAAACGTATCCGAATTTCTCTTGAAGCAAATTTTAGAATTGGAACTAACCATCTTATGCTTATCATACGAGGTTCATCCAAGATGGTCAAGGAAGAATCTTAAGAGTCCTCAAGTCCCATGTTCTTCATCAGAAACCCCAGAAACCAGAGCAAACCCAGAAGTGACATCGAGGAAATAGAGCAGAAACACCATGACAAAGCAGCAGAGGAACATGGGGATCGGCCCGAAGAGCCAGAGAAAGAGAGGGAAGGAGAAGTAATAGGCTCGGAGACCCAGAGACCAGAAGTAACTCCCTCTGTTCACAGTAGCGGCTACATAGTCTTGGTGATGGTGATTCGAGGACATGCTCTTGAAGGGGACATTGATGAGCATACTGGCATGGCTGTAGTACCTTATAGATTGCACATCCATGAGGAAGGACACCAAGAAGCAGACCAATATGGAGAAGAACTTGATGGAGAAACCGAGCTCGCTCGTGTCCCCCAACTTCAAGTAGGAGGATTGTGGGCCTTTGCTCATCAGAACCGCGATGAGGGAGCTCAACATGATTGCTGTGGAGGCCAAAAGGGTCGATGCCATTATGTTGTTCCTCAGTGTCTGCACTGCAAGAACCCCGTTCTTCGACTGATCCTGCATCAACAAACTCAACCGTTTAAGGCAAACAAACACCAAAACTGACTTGTTACACAGTTTATTACCTACCTCCATCATTGCACGAACCCAGAAACCGCGGCTGAAGGCATTGACTCCGATGACCGTGTTGTTGGGATGCTTTATGATCCGGTGGAAGAGCCAGATGTGGTAGGACACCATGAGAAGGAAGCCGGAGGGGACCAATGTGCAATCGAGAACCTTGCTCTCCATTGAAGATGAAGAGCAGAGACAGAGAGAGTACAAGTGTAACACGGATGGTCCTAAGGAGATGAGGAATCTTTCTCCTTTTATAGACCGGCGGATCCAATCCCTTTGGCTGGCAATGCAAAATCTGTAAAGTGAAAGCTTATGTCAGCTGCATATATCACCAGTAATCAGTTACGTCTTCAACTTCTTAGTTCCAATGTCAATGTCTTGTCTTAACCTCTGCCCAAACAAACCAACACCATTACTTTCAGGATCTCATACTAATCAACCTTCTTTTATGCTTAGTCCAAATCAATTTCAGAATTTCTAGGTTGAAACTAAGAGCACTCTCCCAAGATTCCTAATTGGCTAATCCTAAGGAGTGCCAAAAAGCCACAACCCCCAAAGTCATGAAAAATTCATGACCACGAATACTAATACGTATGGGCTACACGAATCGATGCTAAAATCACACAACGACAAGGAAAACTGTAAGTTGATCTATATCAAAATTGCATAGAAGTTAATTATTTTATTACAAGCCAAGTTATGTAACATCATCTACTTAAGCTGAACTCTACTCACAAACTTAACAAACGAAAGCATCGCATTAGAGCTTTTACACCAGATCAGCTACACAGCACAAGAAAATTCCAAATTGGCTTCATAGAAAATCAAAATAGTAACCTTAATAAACAAGTGGAGTAATCTGTACTGCATGAACTGAGGTAGAAGCAAGACCACTAAGAGTTGTTCTTGTAATAAGTAGAGAATCAATTAAAGTCAATATGCACAGATTAAGTTATTAAAATGCACATGCTAGTCACCTTAAAATACAATCTACATTGCTCCCAAGAAAGATGTCTTGAATGGGTCACACACTTCAATAAACTTTATTATGATACACTGATACACACATGCACACTATAAGAAATAAATAATGTCAAACTGCTTTGACCCTTTTCTTCTTAATTTGCACTCAGGAACACTATTATCATTATAATTCACCTCAACCAAATTCACTACTTCTTCCACCATAATATATAATTAAATAACAATGATATGTTCAATCTTAACCATTCACTTATTCCATTCTCACAACTGCAGAGCAAATCAAAGAGTATTGATGATTTTAACACCCAAAACATTGAAGAAGACAACAAAATTTAAACATTCCATTTTACAAAAATTCTGCATAAAAAGGACAAAAATAAATAAATATGATCCTTGCATAAGAAATTAAGCAGTCAGCTGCTACTGAATCCTACTTTTTAACATCAAACAAGATCCATTTCCAGCTACCGATTTAGCTCTACAATCAGAATGAGAGAGTGAAAATGTAGCACAGAGAAATCAAAATACGGTAGATCTTGCAGAGAGAGATGACCTGAGCTCCGATGGTGAACGGAAACTTCCGCCGGAGCGTTGCTTCGATTGAGCAAGTCTGTAGAGTTGTGTTGCTTAAGGGAGGGTTTGGAGTTGTCGCACAGTGACGATGGCAGAAAGCGTGATTACTAAAGGCGGGCAGGGCTATTTTCGGGAGATCAAGTACTTCAGCCCAATCCAGCTTGCATCAACACTTTGAATTGGGCCTGAGCCCGAGAATGAAGTGTATCTGACGTCACAGTTGGGCCAACAACCCATAGGGAATTCATTCCACACGTGTATTTGGTGGCGCTACCGACGAAAGTGGAGGGAGCGACACGTGTGAAGTATTGGTAGGTACACAAAGTCCATTCCCTCTCCATCTCACTCGGATTTGGATCGGATTGGGAGAGAGATAAAGTCTTTGTCCCCTCCTTTATTTATTTATTTATATTTATAATTATTAAAAAAAAGTGTTAGAGAGAGAAAGACACGTGACTGGAAGGGAGAGAAACGACATCTCCTTCTCACTCGTATGTTAATATCCGTTATTGTAGCTCCTCTGAATAGAGAAGCTCGAGCTACCAGACAAAAAAGCCCTAGGCCCCATTTCAATTTCCCCCAAATTTCACTCGCATTTCATTTCAATTTCCATTTCCTCTCCTTCGTCAACCCCCACCAATCCAATTAATTTCTATATATACCTAACCTCCTCCACCTTCCTCCCCCGTTTATTCCCATTGCTGTAGCTTTTCTTCTTTTGCTCTTCTGCAATTTTTGTCTTGTTCTTTGAGGGGAGGGCTTGAGAGAGCGACCGAGCGAGGAAAGGTGGGTTGTTTTTGTTTAATTTTAGGTGCTGAGGAGTTTTGGAGTGCGTTGCTTCGCTGTTCGGAGGAGAAAGAAACAAGTGAGTTTGATTTCATTTTAATTTTAATTTTTCTTTATTGGGTTGAATTATTGTAGCTTTGTTTATGTTGAAGTTTTTGTCTTTTTGGAGTTTTAAGTTTCGATTTGGGAAACATCTACGGTATAGGTATGCGGGGAACATTTTTTAGGGGGTTTCTATCTCAGATCTGTTTTCGTGTAGGTCGTATATGCTGATTTTTTCATCAAATCTTGTGTTTTTATTGTGTTTTGGGTAATGCTGTGAAGTTACTGTTTGTAAATTTGATTTTCTTACCTTTTCTGGGGAAATTAATTATTGAATGATGGATACATGAGATGATATGGGTTATATGCTGTCATTTTTATCCTAATTATGATGTTTGTTTGATTGTTTTACCAAATCTATGTCTGAAACTGCGAGCAAGATTAATTTGAAAAAAAAAAAGATTGAGAGTGGATAGCACAATTGCAAAGTTGGGGAAACAAGGAGAGAAATGAAATGGTATGGAGGTCACTTCTCTATGATCAAGGTTTGACCCTTTCTTATGTTGTGGGCTCTGCAGAACGGGAACTTGTTGTTCACTCTGTTGGGAGGATAATTGCTAGCTGCCCAATTCCTGAAGCAATGGAGGTATATGGAAAATCCATGGTTGCAGGGCCTGCAAATGTTATTTTTCTGTCAAGTTTTCTGGGCCAAGAAGGGCCAATTAATGTCCACAAATGCGACTGGAAATGTGAGAATGAGCATGTGTGTGCTAATATGTACCGCTGCAAACTAACTGGTCTCACTCACATTTGTGACAAAAACTGTGACCAGAGGATTCTGTATGATAACCATAGCTCCCTTTGCCGTGCGAGCGGGAAGATCTTCCCTCTTACTCCAGCAGAGGAGCAGGCTGTGAGAGGGGTCCGTAGGAAGCTTGACTCGGAGAGCTCTCCACCTGATAGCTGTGGCTTTAAGCGCAGACGGGATGCCAAGTTTCATCCATCTCCTTTCGAGAGATCTTTCTCTGCTGTCAGTCCAATCTGCAGCCGGGTCGGAGATGGCATGGATATGAGCTAGATAGATATATATTATGACCTGAGAACTCCTATCTTTTATCTTAACGCGTTCCTTTCAAGTTTTTTCCTTTTTTTCCTTTTTCATGGGACAATTATAGAACACTATGTGGTAACTCTTAATTCGTGGACATTATATGTCCTGCCTATCTGTAGGAACTATATATTTCTAATCTCTTTAATGCAACGCAGCTCTGCTGTTAGCTTAACTATCAAATAGGAAATGTGTATGGTGACTGAATTGCAGTTTTAACTTTTACTTGATTGTCTGTTAATTCTAGCTCTTCCCTTATGAACTTAGATATCCTTTCTGTCTTATGTTGATTTGTTCTTTGTAGGGCTTTCATTATTTTTTGCATGTGCAGCTTATATATGCAGTTGTTCATAGTATCAAATTGAAATCCGTTAACCTTTTCTTCTCTTGGAACAGCAACATATTCTGTGGTCACCTTTAATTTAGAGTGGCTTTTCTTTTCTTAATTGTTCATAGGTTTTGTTTCTGCTGTGATCTATGTAGCACAGGGTTTTCCATGGTCTTCCAAGGAAAGGTGTATGGGTTAATATCTGGTGAAATATTTTGTTGGTCATATTGCTTTTTGTGGTCTGATTATTTTCAGGTGGAAGATGAATGGTCTGGTTTAACTTCTATTCTTTATATTTGCATTATCATTTATTTGTTTTGCTTTCCATTGGAATACTTAAGTACGGGTTCCTGAAGTAAGTGTTGATTTTGCAGGGATTCTCACATTTGCCATTCAGGAGAGTTTGATTATGCTTGATTTAATAATGCATATATATTTTTTTTTTGTTTTAGGAATTGCATAATATGACAAGTTTCTGATACACTATTTGTCGTTATTGGATGTAGGAAACCATGTTTTCAACAATGAGGATAAAGGACGTGCCACAAGCTGGGGAACTTAAGGAAACGGCATATTGTATCCCATTTCAAACATTTGGGTTGTCGAAGGGATTGCTATACTTAAATCCTCTTGGGTCAGCCCTCTGAATGGAAGCTATTCTGTACTATTAATGATGCCGAATCTACCTCAATGGTTTCAAGGTCGGCTAGAGAAATTTTTAGATGACTTTTGGTGCTTTTATGTTTTAATATTCCTGCTGAAATTGGTTTGATGGTTGAACTTTTTTTCAGGACTGGAATCATGATTTCTGTATTTATGATCTGAGCGTAGTGAAGGATATCTTGCATAAATCGCTCTTTGGCTTATTGTAAGCAGTTTCAAGTTTCTGCCATAGGTTCCTAATGGCTTTAGCTGCTTTAGCATTGCTGCTGATCTGAATTTCTGGAGCGGATTCATCTAATCTTGGAGGGCGATGCATTGGCGGTCTTGAATGCTATACCAAACCAATCTGCAGTGCTATCTGTGTCTTGTTCTTTCTTCCATGTAAGCAGAATGCTCTGTACCTTGAATGACAGCATCCTAGAAATAAAAAGTCCACTTATCCAACAAAGAGCTCTCTTTGTTTGGCCCATTCAATGTTTTCATGTTTTGATTATGAAGTATTGTAACTCGCACTTTGTTCATGTAAATGGATTATTGCAAAAAAGTACTATGAGGTATTCATTTTTTGCAACTTATAGCCATCTTCTTTGATAATTACAAAAAAGTACTATGAACTTGTCTTTTATTTTTATTTTTGCATAGAAATGATGATTTTACCATTATAATTTATATATTTTTTTAAAACTAAGCAAAATAACAAAAATCTAAATTTTCATCTCTTAATTTTCTTTCTTTTTGTACCGTGTGAAGAGTAATAAATTTAATGGTTATTAAATTTGGATTTTTTGCTCTTTGATTATTATTTTTTAAAATTTTAATTGTTATTTTGAAATAAATTTATACAAAGTGCAACAAAAGATAAATTCACGACACTTTTTGTAATTATCAAAGAGGGTTACAAATTACAAAAAGTGAATACCTCAAGTACTTTTTTTTGCAATCATCCCTTCATGTAATCAAGTCTTGGGATCTCATTTCCTTCTGTAAAGGGTAAAAACTACATGAATATATTGTTCCTGTTTGTTATATTTTCTTTTGTGATCTTCTATTGTGCTTGTACTTTAATGGCTTTTCAGAACCAGGTTTGCTACTCCTTAGGCCTGCAGGTTACAACTCTTTTTTGTCAGATAGCTAGTGTGAAATGCATTCTGTTGCTATTTTCTCTACTGATATTATCTTCATATCCAAGTTTATTGAAAGTGATTCACTTGTTTCAGAAAGCAAGTTCCTCCTTTACTTTTCTCCTATCAGAAGAATATGTCTGTTTCACTCTATTCTGTTTTGTCTCTGTTTAAAAGGAATCTTGCTTTACTTTTAGTCTTTTGCCATCTTATCTGTTAAACAAAACACACGAACCTCTGGTGCTCCATACTCTTCTTTTGCAGAATGACTTGTTATGATTTCTCTTCATTTAGATATTATATTCATCTTCCGACATGGGTTTCTATGTTTCAGGTAAAGGAAGGAATTGCTTCTTGGTGAGGCCATCCAAGATCGAAGAAATGCTAAACCCAAAAGGGTCATCTTGCACCTCCGAGATCATCAATGTAAGTATTTTGCTTTCAAGTCATACATATGCAAGGCTCTGCTATTACTCATTACAAACAGACCAAACCTAGCATAATTCTCAATATGTCTTGGATTATCTTCCTCATTTCTATTTCCTTCTTCTTCTCTTGCTCTCACAGCACCACATTCACCATATTGAACAATTGTCATCAAACCATATGGCCCGGTATACTTTCAGGTGCAGGAACACCTCCACTACAAACCACCGGGTTCAGGCTGGACCCTGGCCTGAGCGTCAAGGTTCCAGCTACACCGG
>JAYMTN010001738.1:0-12233 GCA_036897425.1 Erodium trifolium
CCGAGGTTACCCCTCAAATTCTATCTTCGAATAAGGCTTTAGGACCAATTTGCTCTGATATGTGGCGAAAGAAGAAGATACGTAAACATGTTTGGTAGGGTTGCCGGAGAATCGCAAATGAAAATTCAATACGATGCATTTGTACTTGGACCTTAGGCTACTAGTACTAGAGTCTAGACTAGAGAGCCTAGGCGCTACTCCTTGTGGGTTACCTTTAACCTATTCAACCGGTAACATTATTGATACCTCACCTGCACCCAACCGGTCACTCGCTCCTTTTATTCCTTCCACCCTTCAAATTAGAATTCATTCAGTAACTAAACTCAATCCTCTTTTCATTTTCATCGCTTTCTCTCACAACCCGACCTCTCTCTTCCGCCTTCGATTCCGGCGACCACCAACCGCCGTCGCGCCGATCACCGCTACTGGGGACACCGGAGGGGCTGCGATTCGATCGATGGTAAGGCGCTGGTTATGGACAATGCACGATGACGAGTTGGAGCCAGTGCCAGTTTCAATTGACGATGGTGATTATGAGGAATTAGCCTCGCTGTGTTTCAAATCGGTTTCAGAAGTTGATGAGAGGTTACTTTAGCGGTCGATCCGTCATGATTCTGATTGTGCCGTCCGTGTCTCTCCTCGTCCTCCCGATCTTCCTGCCGCCGCTTCCGCCGCCGCCGCTGCTGCTTCTGCTAGTGCCGGTGCTCATCATGGCCGTCCTGGTCGCCCTGGCCTTGTCGCCGTCTCAGGTCCCCAATGTGGCCGTCACTTCCGTTTGACCGGGTACGAGATCTCGGGATTTCGAGAGGAAATTGCGGAGAAATTGACAATGTGGCTGATTGACGGTATTTTCAACGGGGTTGTACGAATCTCAACGGCATCGGCGATCTCATTTTCTCATATTTGTTTGTTTGTTTGTTTGTTTGTAGTTATTAATTTTCTTTTTATAAATTAAAACTTAGTTTGAATCGATGTATTTGGAAGAGAGACCAACGTTGACCCTTTTGTTTATACAAAAATTGCAACTATTTTAATTTTAATAAACCTATTAATTAAGAAGGTATTGTAACCTCTGCGCACGTACAGTTAATCTGATGTTTCGACGGCAATGGCAATGGCCTCCCTTATCTTGTCCTGTTCTTTCTCGTACTGCCATTGACAGGAGTTGCTGACGTGGCGTCTTTAATTATGGTTAGATTAGAAGATTGAGCATGGCATGGGAAGTTGAATAATTAAGATTAGTATGGAAATCAGGAGGCGCGAATCTAGGGGGTGGGGTGCTTCGTCAACCAAACCATCCTCTCATCATTAAGAAGATTCATTTATATATTATTATACATACAAAGGATCAGGTCGAATTTTGTTGAGTCGGGTTGGGAATTGGGATTGCAAGGCTTGTCGTTGCTATTATTTTTTGTATCGTAAGACGTTTTGAAACAGAAAATGTTAATAAAGTGATTTTGTTTTAACAAGAAAGATTCATTAATACTTAATAAACTTTATAGATAGAGATAGAACGAAAACATTGAGCAACGTAATCGTTGCATCTATCGAAAATCCAAACAGCGATCAGCGAGATGGATGACTCTCAAAAAAGGAGACGCAGCGCCCAGATAAACTATACTTATCAGGTCTATCTTTCTTATCGACTCTCTGGAGAGTTTTGTAGATAGAAAGGCCCGAACGGACACACCACTTGAGACAACAGCCAAATCTATCGGAGTTCCAGGTTTCCTACAGGGGAACAAAAAATAAAAACAACGACGAGTCTGAACTACTCGCAACCGGCCTCTGATGTCTGGCGTAGGGGTCGAAGCAGGGAGGAGTGACTAAATTTTTACAGTTATTTTATTTAGTCGCGTAGAGTAAGGACAGTTTTATTATTTGGACAAATAAACCGACACAATAATTGTTTCTCTAACTTGACCATAAAAAAAATAAAGTAGGGAGAATAGTGGAAGTAATTTTAAAATTAAGTACAATTATGTGAAATAGACCATTAACTAAAAAATCCCTGACAGAAAAAAAAAACTCTAGGAAGAGGAGATATTAATTTATGAAGAATGTGAAAACCATGGCGGAAGGAGTTATGATGAGTGGTTTAGGTGCATTGCTTATTTTACAAGGACTCTCCCTAATTACTGCAACTTCCTTGCAAGGCTTAGGCAGTGTGTCAGAAAATAATGAAGATTCATTGTATCTGCTTTAGGCTAAGAAAACCTACCCAAACCAAACAAGCAAAGCAAAATAGGACTAACTCATTCTCTCCATACCTTTTCTGTGGTTTTAATTACTCATACCTACATTCTTATTCGGCTCTCACCCATTTAATGCACCTTCTTTGCATCTACTGTATCTTTCATTTCCCATAACATTTTTTACTGAACCTGAACCTGAACCTGAACCTGAAACCATGCTCTCTCTCTAATATACCATTGGCACTGAATGGTGATGATCAAGTTGGTGTTGTCAATATAACATTAACAGGCGTGTCATATGTCTCTTTCTAGAGATTCTCTTGCACTCTGGTACCAATATATCCCTTCCCTCTATGCAGCGGGTCTCTTTCGGTATTTCCGGACTTTTTTTAGATCTTTTTGTTGGTTTGGTGATTTGTGATTTTCATCTCGGAACTCACACTACTTTTTAATGCAATATCTCTTATTTTCTTTACAAACAATAATTAGAAAATGACCACCCTCTCTAAAGCTGAGTTTCAAGCTTCAGATGAAAAGCACAAAACTCTTACATCTTCCACAGGGATTAGACCGAATCTGTCTAATCCCAGTTTAATAGGTAGTTTATGGGCAAATATGAAGGGAATCGACGTCGATACGGGGGTCTAATTGTTTAGCCACCGCAATGGGAATAGACCGCATTGGTCTATTTCGAGTCTAATGCCCCAGGAATAAATCGAATTTTGTGAAAAAATAACGTTGAAAAAACGTAAGGCGAGCCGACCCGAGAGGAACGGCAGGGGTCGGAGGTAATGTTGGTCGAGAAACAGCAGTGGCGGTGGAGGAACGGTGAAGAAAAGGTTGTGGTCGGTAATTCTGAGGGAGAGACGGTGGTGGAGAAACGTCGGTGGTATAAACGGGGCTGGAGAAACGGGAGAGGTTGAAGAAGACGAAGAAGCGTTGAAGAAGAAGAAACGTGAAGAAAACGAAGCATCTGGGCCAGTGTTTAAAGCCGAAACTATCTACGCGTTAAACCTAGATTCGTCGGCCTAAGATTCGGCTGGGTCTGAATCCGTCGATTTGACGCGACGCTGAGTTTACAGAAGCATCGGCGTAGACCCGACTCTGCACGACAAATTCGATGCCTTTTCCCATCGCCACATCAGATTCGACGGGCCTAATACACGCTGTTTTGACACCACTGTGAGTGGTTGTATCCTATATTATTATAAGATTGAGTCTAAAAACTATTGGATTTTAGTGCATTTTTTAGATTCTTTTCCATCCAAATGTCACCTTAATTATGTGGGAAATTCTTGCTTTTTGAAAGACTATTTTTCGAATCTTTATGGACAATAAGGGTACGGAATGAAATGAAATATATAAAAGGAAGGCTTGGTCCTCCTCGAACACTTTCTCCGGCAGCAGCCCTCAATGATAGAAAGAGAGATACACAGTTGTTTAAACAGAAGCGAAACTGACAAAACAGTGGGGACCTTCTGGTCTAGGGAGGCCAAGTTGGTAATGTTTCTATATTCTATCAAAGCCCTTTTAGCCGAATGCATTGCCAGCCCCTAATGCTTCATCAATCTAGCCGCCCGTCTCTTTTTACTTAAAATAGTATGTACGCGACAGCTATATTTGGCTTTTGAGCCCCCAACCCTAATATAAAGACCTACAGCTACAGATATAGTTGCAATATATAATAGGCAACAAGTTCAAGTTGAAACAATAATATAGGCAAACCATTCAGGAGAGTAGTGTGATATACTTGTACTACAGTCGTCCAATGGAGATTCCAAATTCTGACTTACAACTGCCGGTATACTAAACAAAGACACAAACTTTGGGATGACTGACAAATCTATCATGGTGAAGTAATGCTCAGCAGCGTCAGCGGAACGAGTAAATAAATTGGTTACCAGGATGCAACGGGCCAGAGCCATGTTTTATTATTGCTGGCTAACTGGAATGTACAGTTTCTGCAACAATTTCTATACAACTGCTGTAGCACTTTAGGAGTGATCAAATTCCAAGGGCATTTTAGGTTTTCCGACCATCACCCATGGATGCCTGACTGAACCTAGTCTCCAACCGCAACTTAACAAGTCCACCCCCTTGTCTCACCTGTACACACTCTAGTGCTGGCCGCTCCACATTCTGTTTATTTCTTAGCCTAAGCAGACTGGAAAGTTACCTGCCCAGTAGCTGTTGCCTCGTAGTCTGCACAGGCCTCTGGTGTGTCTTCCTCGCTCGGAGGAACCAGCTGCCAAAACAGTGCTAGATATTTGTCCCAGTCGTTCAGAATAGTTGCTCCTTTGGTGCTCCCAGTTTTTTCCTACACATTTGTTTTTTGAAAAGTTTAGGGTGGTGGACAAGAGTCATTCATTCATTATGATTCTGAATTTGAAAGGAAACGTCTGAAGCCAGTTTGTCAAGGGCCCGGGCCACAAATTATGGGTAGCAAAGTAGGTTAAGTGCAGCTATATGGTCGACTTACCACATGGGCTTCAATGAGGTTCTTTAGCTGCATCTGTCCCACAGGAGCTTTTACTCTCTGGATCTTCACTATTTCCTTATTTACCTGTTGAACAATTTCAACAACTTTTTTACCATGTGCAAACTTGAGTGCAGTGCATAAAGAGTTAAACAACCAAGTATCAGCTGCAGGACTGATGAATGTATTCTTCAGCTTGATACAGGGGAGATGAGGAATTCAATGGACTTGGAAGCAGTGAGAATTTAACAATCCCCTCCCACGGGACTAGCGCAATAGTAGGATGCTTTTTAGATAAAACTCCAAATTGATGTGAAGTGACTCCTAATTCTAAATTAGACTTGTCGTGAATTCAACCATTATACTCTGTTAGGACCAACATTACTTTCATCTGGAAAAAAAAAATAGAGAACAAGAAAGAGTATGGATCACAAACCTTGGGGATGAGAGTATCATCCTCATCAAGAATGTAGGCCAAACCTCCGGTCATTCCAGCAGCCACGTTTCTACCCACTCTGCCACAAGTAAAAACAGTTGCTGTTAAGTCCATTTCTTTCAATTCACTAGACCACAGGAAATACACCAGAGCACAGAGGAGTTACTCACTTTCCCAGTATAACCACACATCCACCTGTCATGTATTCACAACAATGGTCTCCAGTGCCTTCAACCACTGCTTCGGCAAGTGAGTTTCTTACTGCAAATCGCTCCCCAGCTTTTCCTCTAATAAATGCTTGACCACCAGTGGCCCCATACAAGCAAGTATTCCCAACTATAGTTGCATCCTCCACTGGTGTTACAACCACCTCTCCTCCGGCCATACCCTTACAATATAAGTAGCTAATGTCAGAATTTCCAGACTAACAATATACATAAAACTATATATGCTTGTAGACTTAAACACAAAATATGGTCAAACACATCAAGGCCGGATCCAATTTAGATGCTTACAAATAATTTCTTCGGCTGCCCTTGCACAATGTCTTTTTGCAAGTATCAAGATAATTTTTATTTATTTATTTTCACTTGTACCTTGTCATGACTTCTGCTGAATCGTTAGAACTAACCAATTTAAAGAGTATATTCGGTAAACTAGCTATAATATACTGACAAGTGGATACTTCAACGTGGAATGGATCTGCGTATCAAACTCTACTTAAATCGGAGGCTGATTAAAACCAATTTGTGCTTCACTGCCAACTCATTTCAGTCTGATGACTATTCTATGGAAAATGTCATAGCAAACCCACACTAAACGATTCTCAAACTAGCCAGCAGAAAGATTGTTAAACTCAGTACCCAATGGAGCTGAATTAAACTTTTAATGTCCCTAAGAACTCAGAAACCCAAAGATTTAATCATCATACCTTTCCAACGTAATCGTTAGATTCCCCTACAAGGCGAATATTCATTCCTGGTGTCAAAAAGCATGCAAAGGATTGCCCAGCACTCCCATTAAATCTACAAACATGAAAAGCAAAACAAACATTTTAGCCCGGATTTGAAAATAAAGACAGTGATGTACGTAGTACCACATAATAGAAAATAAGTCTAAGATAAACCCAGACATACGTGATGTTCAGTTGCCCGGCAAAACCAGTGTCGCCATATTTCTTGGCAATCGCACCAGCCACACGCCCACACACAGCACGATCAACATTGTATATCGTCATAGTTTTGTTCACGACCTTTTCATTCTCAATTGCATCTGAGACCTGAATTGTTTTTTGGACAAAAATAATTTAGATTGGGTGCGGGAAAAGATAGCAAATCACAGAATAGATGCATGCAATTACAAAAAAATAAAAGCATCTCTTTCGCATGCCATAAGTATTCAGAACAAAGGATTATTGATGTCAAAACACAGCAACCAAGAACTGACTTGTGAGCAGGAAAAGTGTCAATTTAAAGGTCCCGCGGGGAAAAGAGGAAAGCCCTTCAAGTTTAATCCTTAAAGGATGGACTTGATCTCAACAATGCATTAACTGAAAAAATAATATGGTCCATGCAACCTTATTAACATGATACACAAATATGTACATAAATTGTTGATGGAAGGGGATGTTGCACAGAGATGAGAATGTAATTCCTGTGAAACTTAATCTAGCACATCAAATCCAACGATTCAGTATTTTTCATCATTCATGACAAAAATAATACGGCCCAACAATGAAATATCTTGTTTGTGGCAGTATTTCATACAACATAATGCCGATTACTTCCTTATGTTTCATTAGCTAGTAAGGATGGCTAAACAGCTAACCTAGCATTGTTTTCAGTATGGTAAGATATAATTTTGAAAGGAAATCATACCTCTGGGTCTGCTAGTACTACATCATCTAGAACGGGACCATTTGTATGAACATCCTGATTCCTGATTGCTGTACTGCTCAATTTTGGCAATCCAACATTCTAAACGAAAGAAGAAACTCTGTTACCTTTAGGACAGAGATAATATTATACAAGGGAGAAAATTCAAAGGCCTGAAAATTATTTGTACACATACCGAGAGAATGTAACTGAGATCCAGATGCTGAGTTTTCACAAGTGAGATATCGCGGACTCTGAACAAATCTGTTCGTCCAATTATGTCATCTAACTTCCCAAATCCAAGTTGTGCTAAAATGCCTCTAACCTGCTCGGGAAACAATTAAAATGAGAATGACAATATCAAGCCACGGACCTTTAGGATGATCAAAATAAACCTGACAAAAAATTCTTAGAGCTCAAACCAAGATTAAATGTGAAGCAAAAACCCCAATAAATACTAAAATCTAGAGTTAGGCAAGCAAATAATTACCTCCTCGGCTACATATAAGAAGTAGTTAACAAGATCACCAGGCACACCAGGAAATCTAGCACGAAGTTCTTCTCTCTATAATTATGACAATATTGATCAAGAGGGAAACAGCAACAACCAGATAAATAAAAGTTAAATGAGAACGCGAAAAGAGAACATAATTGCACAAACTGATCTCTCTCCTCACCTGACTGGCAACACCAACTGGGCAATTATTTGTGTGGCAAATTCGAGCCATAACACATCCGGTAGCAATCATTGCCACAGAACCAAAGCCATACTCGTCAGCACCCATTGCTGCAGCCATTAGTACATCTACACCACTTTTAAAGCCACCATCAACTCTGAGAATAACCCTCTCCCTAAGCCCATTTGCAATGAGTGTCTGTATAGTTGCCAATAATCAAATGTACCAAGAATGTCATCCAAGAAAAACACAGGAAGAAAATAAAAATTGTGCCATTCAAGTTACTGGTTTCAAACACCAACCTGGTGTGTTTCTGTAACTCCCAGTTCCCAAGGACCACCAGCATGCTTAATGGAACTAATAGGACTGGCTCCTGTGCCACCATCATGCCCTGATATCTGCAAAGCCAGGGTAAATATCAATTACAAACTCTGCTGGTATGGCATAGAGAATTCCGAATATAGGAGGAGCGTTTATATGTTGCTTTTTGATGTATCCAATAGATACTCTCAATCCTTTCGGAAATTTAAGCAAATTAGCATAATAATGTAGTATTACTATATTACCAACCAAAAGTTTTTTGTTAAATTTATGTTTTACTCAAACCTAAAAGCTTAAGTTGTTAGGTGGAGGGCCCAAGTAGTAAGCAGTCTCTAACCCCACAAGTATGCAATGTTAGATGCCTTAACACTCCTCTCGCCTGCAGGCATATTATGCAATGTATAATATATGTCAGTATAGAAAATCGCCAAGTGAGTACACTGACGTTGTGTTTGTATGCATGTTTGGGAATAAGAAGGAAATAGGAATGAGAATTGCCTTAACTTGTGCCTAATTTAGCTTCGATTCCCATTGCCAAACTATCTCATAGGCATAGGCTGAGTCCTATTTTTTTGCAAAATGAGAATGAAAATAGGGTGATGTGAGCGGTGATTCCCATTCTCACACAAAAACTATCCATATACAACCAATATGTTAAACAGGGAATGACATGGGAAATAAATAAAAGCCACAGGTAGCCAAAATATATTTGTACTTAGCAAATGGATATATGACAGGAAATGAGTGAACACCTGTATGACATCAGCATTACCCTTTGCAACACCAGAAGCAACAGTTCCAATCCCAGCTTCTGCTACAAGCTTCACAGAGACCTTAGCCTTGGGATTGACCTATTAGTTTGGCAGACACCAGAGATCACTTATGGGACGTGGTCTGGAGATAGTACTTATAAATAATGTAAACAGACTCAAGATGCATCTGATAATCACCTGGTGTAGATCAAAGATCAACTGGGCAAGATCCTCAATCGAATAAATGTCGTGGTGTGGGGGAGGAGATATAAGAGGAACCCCAGGTTTGGAATTTCTCAACCTTGCAATGTATGCACTCACTTTTTTCCCAGGCAGCTGACCCCCTTCACCGGGCTTTGCGCCTTGAGCAATTTTAATCTCTAACTGATCAGCATTGGCCAAGAATGTTGGAGTGACACCAAACCGTCCTGAAGCCACCTGAAGATGTAATAATTTTTTTGAGAAATACTGACTTTCAGCTAATACTTTAGTGAATAAATTAGAGTAAAACAATTACTGTCTATGAAATCCAACAGTTTGAAGAGCATCATTCAAACCATACTGTTCAATCCAAAAGATATCATTGCATTCAGAAAGCCATACCACAGATATGTGTGCTGCTATGTATTGGAGTGCTTATCAAAATCCATATAATTATAAAAATTTACGTAATTGTCAAAAGCTAAAGGTCAGTGTCATAACCTGCTTGATAGCACTCGTGGCAGTATCCCCATTTTGTAGACCTTTGAGATGCGGCAGTGTTGGAGAGTATCCATCAACAACATCTGTAAGTGGGCTCCAACGAATAGGATCCTAAATGGAAACAATGTTATTTTAACAATGACCCTTTAGGTATGTTTCAACACTATTATATTACAAAATTTACACACATTTAAAAGATTACCTCACCACCTTCCCCTGAATTAGATTTTCCACCTATTCTATTCATTGCAATGGCAATTGCTTCATGAGTTTCTCTTGAGATAGCTCCAAGTGACATCCCGCCAGTGCAAAATCGTTCAACTATAGATGAAGCAGGTTCAACCTTTCCCACCGAAATTGGAGCGCGATCACTTTTGAACTCAAGAAGATCGCGAAGAACCTAGTAAATTGACAAGCATTAGCATTTATAAATAGTTCATAAAAATAATGTAAGAAACAGGACAATATTTCAGCACTCACATTCACAGGTCGGTTAGCCAAGTGCTGCTGATAAACAGAGAACGCACTTTCACTCTTTTGACGAACAGCTTTATGGAGCAATTTTGACATCTCTGGGTTGTTTCCATGATACTCCCCTGTAAGCAGAAAGAGTAATGGTCACTGACTGTATGAAATATAGTAAAAACCCATCAATAAGTTTAAGGCAGCAATCAACTTTGACATGAAACTGCAAGGAAAAAACTATACATGTAATTAATGTTATGGTGATCAACAGTCCTTTGAAATTCTAAACAAATTGGATGACAAATCTACCTCCTGGTCTCATTTGTATAAATCCAAAATTTTCTAGTCTTTTTGCGGTATCCTCAGAGAAAGCCTTCACCCAGAAAGACAATGTTTCCCTTGCCAACTGCAAAACAAATAAATATGTAAATAGACGTAAAACTAACAGCACTAATATTTCACTTGCAAGACAAAAAATTATACTCCCTCCAACATAAAAATAAGAGTCGTGTTTAATTTTTAATAAGGATTATGGATTATGGATTAAGTATGTTAGTGCTTCATTTTCCACTACATGCGCCCAAAGATCTCTAATGCCTTATCCCACTGAGTGGTTGTAACTAACTCAAACCAAGGATGTTATTGGTAATTCATACCTAACTAATTTCCAAAATAAAAATTGAACGTTTATTTTAGGACATCTGAATTAAGAAAGTAGAACCCTGACTTTGAGATGTAGAGAGTAGTAGTTTAGGACCAAAGAGCCAAGTACTAGTAATGTTGATAGCCTTTCCAGGCCTCAGTGTCAGATTAGTTGGCTATAATATTAATATTGTTATCACTGCTTGGCAACCTGCATAAATTTAAGGTGCTAGCTTGAAGATGGACTGAAACATTTTAGCGTCCTTCAATTATTTTACCTCATCAAGAGTAAGGCCACCAATTTTTTGGAACAGCACTTATTAAGTAACACTTATCTTTAACTGGAAAAACATATGTTATCTTATTGAGAAGATTTCTCTGCTTAATGAGTTGGACATAAAAGTATTTGGAGACTTGAATTCTCTAGAAGTTTGCATAATGTGTCAATTCTAATCAGGAAAATTATTTTTATTGGAGACCCCCAAGTCCTTGGTTTTGTTACAATACCTCATCAAGAGTTAAGCCACCAATTTTTGATACACTTCCACAAAATGCGACATCTACAACATCCTTCCCTAAACCATAAATCTCAAATATCTGCGCACCACAATAACTGAAAACCACAAAATAGTGAGAAGGTAGCCAAACTAGGTGGCAAAGGGAGAAATAATCATAGAAGAAGCCCTTGAGTTGATCAAAATTAGTATAACAGAAGATGTGGAAAACTAACCTGGAAAGCAACGAGATGCCCATTTTGGAAAGGATTTTGAGAAGACCGGATTTAACTGCCTGGAACAATAAAGCACAATCAGAATCATATATTCAAGCCTTAAGACGAGAATATATAAAGAACAAGTATGACTAAACTAGCCGAATAAAAAAAACACAATTCATGTTTCTGGGTCTGTTAGGACACCTTTGGTAATACTCTTCTCAGTATCAACAAAAAAAGTTGGTTAAACAGGTTCTATGGCTCACATAAACTACAAAATTTTGAATCAACACAAAAAGAGGTGCGTATACAAGTTCAATGTCTTACATGATCTATAAACTTTTTGCAATTAATTAAGAGCTAAAAGACACATAGTGTCGGTGCAAAAAATATGTAAACTACCACTATGAGCAATATTTAGAAACACTACTGAAGTCAAAGGTTCCAAACATATCAGTACTCAGTAAACCTGCCCCGCATTCCTTATAGTCAGGTATGCATATGAAAAATATCACAATTGGCAAGTACTGAAATTTAATCAAAGGCCATACTCTACCTTCTAGGGCTTCAACAAACACAGAAAGGGGAGTGCACATAATATGGTGGATCTTAGTCAAGAAACTATATTGAATGACAAGAATAATTTAAAGAATGCAAAAGATAGTAGGCCCTGTTTGTGTGTCTTTATCAGCCCAATTACTATGAATGAAGGCTAAATCTCTCTTAGGAAAATATTGCAACTGAAGAATGAGCAAATTTGTCTACAATTTAACATATATAGAGATATCAAAAAAAAACTTTAATAACCATGACAAATTTCATGACCATAACATGGTGTTGGGGAGAACCGGGGCTTATTGAGGAGCACACAACAAGAAGCCCATGATATACACATTACCCTCCCACTTGACCCATAAGACCAGCATATCGGTGTATATAAAATTTTCTTTTATTCCTTAACTATCCTATGTGGGACTC
>JAYMTN010001739.1:0-12232 GCA_036897425.1 Erodium trifolium
AGACAACAGTAGGGTCTGGTAGGCAAGCTTTGGTCGCCGACACCCCCTCGGAAGGAGGCCCTGCTCCGCTTCATCATCACCGCATGGGGGCGATCTGCGGAGTGTCTCGTCTTCAAGGAGTTGGGACCGGGCCTCTTTTGTTTTTACTTCCGGTCGTCTAATGCACGTGCATGGGTTCAAGGTAATGAACCATGATGCTTCGATGGTGGTGCCATGCTCCTTAAGGACTTGGATCCTTGCGCTCGAGAATTGCCGGCCTTGGATCGTATGTAGCTGTGGGCTCACGCGCGGGGCCTGCAACCTCTGGTACGGACAAAGGCGATGGGGATGTCCATTGGGGATGCGTTGCGTACCTGTGTGGAAGTCTCGAGCGACCAGTTGGGGATGTGCTGGGGTGGCACTATCAGGGTCCGCTTCCAGCACCTTATCGAGCGACCACTTCGGCGGGGTATTGTTCTTCGCTTCAAGGAATTCCTGGATCCGGTCAAGATCGAGCTGACTTACACCAAGCCCACGATATTATCAAGGACTACACATGGGAAATCTGAGCTACCCCACGGTATGACTCTTCTCTTTTGGATTACCAGAGGAAAAAGCAGGTAAAGCCATATGTAACGGACTGGAGTGAATCTCCACAGCCGCCCGCCCTGTTAGGCTCCGGGATTGCTTCCCCGGGCACTGTACCTAAGGGATTCTTATCTCTGGATAGGAGTCCCCGGGTTTCCCCGAGCATTGTACCTAACCGTCCAGTGGCTCGGTATAAAACCCGGATGGTTACTAGCTAGCTCCCTAGGGGCTTGGTCACTGAAGTTCCAGCACAAATTTTTGATGGGTCTGAAGACACTGGAGTTGTCGCAACTGGTGCGCTAAAGAGTTCTGCAACTGGAGCGCCTCGGGATGATCAAGCGAAGGTTGGAAAACAGTCCTGTCAGGAGGAATGTTAGACCAACTGGGCATCAGGGACTGGCCCTAGGAGGGGTCCCTGGTCGATGCTTTGCCTCCCACCATTACTGTTGAATTCTTTGGCCAGTTTTCGGAGCAGGAATTCCAGTACCACCTTCTCATCCCTCGTATTCTCTGATTGCCCATGTGGCATCCAAAAACCTTATGTGACGGTTCTAGTAAGACAATGATCAGTGAACCATTTGTTCTTTTTTTGTCCTTTTTAGTGGTACGGGGGTGTGCTCCCCGACCCACATCGATATACTGAAATCTCATTTATAATATTGTACCTTTTAAAAAAATAAACAGTTTTCTTGACACACATTTTATTAAAATATGGAATAACCTTCATAAAATTACTTTATGCAATTTTTATAGGTTCACATATTTGATTTTTGTTGAGTTACACGATATTTTTGTTATATATATTTTAACAATTTTATTGATAAAAAAGTAAAGCAAAAGAATTGATTGTAATATCATATATGGCTCAAAATTTGGACTACCATTTGCTACTATTTATATGATATTGTATATTTTGAAATAAATAAATAAATATTCAATTGCATTACATGTTCATGCATGTGTTAGGGCAATACTTGAAAGTGGACATACAAAAAAAGATTGTTCGGTCAGGAAGTGGAAATAGCACCATGCAAAAGAAAGTCAGGACAGTCACAACTTTACAGGTAAAAAATAAAGTCATTAGCAGCCATAATTCAATGCAACCAAAACAATAATCGATGGTTAAGTGTGAGTGACTTCTCATGTTTAAATAAAATCAATACCAGTTAGGTCGGTTAATTTAAATAAAAATTGTTTAATTAGTTTAATCAGACTTAGTAGGTTTTTTTGGCATAAGTATGAAGTTTTAGTGATTTGGGGATAGAAATATCAAACTGATCATACAATAATGGAAATAATTGAAAAAGACGAGATGAAGTTCCGGTATCGGCCGAAACATTGATCATATAACAGAAGACCCGATACTATTAGGGAATATGTTAAGGGGTAGCTCCCCGTCTCAACTTGAACATGTATGTGTTGTCTTCACAGTCGTCTAAGGAGTATACCATGGGAAGGAGGAGGCTGGGGAACAGATAGTATCCGTCCCCTAAGTACCGGGGTGTGGCTCCTCTGGGACACCCCGTGGTGCCTTAATGGTCTCATGGAGACAAGCGAGGTTGTTTAGTTGGCCTCGCTTCTGCCCCAGTTGGGCCAAATTCCCTATGAGAGGTATTATTACCATGTCCGTCATATAGGTGATTTCGTCCTAGGAGGGAAGGGGTGACTGTGAGCTACCTCTAGATACCTACCGTGACTTCCTCCATCACCTGGATGACCTCTCCAAACCATGAGTCTGTGGGGGTCTCAGTCCCCTCTCTGGCCTTGAAATCCAACTGGTGGACGCATGCGAGGGCATACATCCACTATGACACGGATTTGGAATAAAATTATCCGCGCCCACAACGCCTCCTGAGTGTTTCGCGTCGCTCCTCCACCGCCAGTTCCTATTGATGGATCGGTCTCCACGAGTGTAATCCTAGCACGTGACGATCACAATCGTGTACTGGGTAATTGGATGGAGTGGTTCCCTCTGGCCATAACTGGTTGTCCCTCATGATTCTCTCACGGCGAAGGGGGCATGGTTAATCCCGAGTTCCTCTAAGGTGAATGGGCAGTAGTGGATCGGCCAAGCGGGATCGTCTGGGTAGGTGATCTTGAATTTGCATGGATGGGCCAACGGGCAGCCATTGAAGGGCTGGGTTGAGTCCCTTCTCGCCATGGTGTCTCCGGAGTGGTGTCAGCGCGCAGTTGATTGTAGAAATTACATAAATAAAACTATAAAAGAAAAAAATGAAATTAAAATACTTTAATGAAATTACATAAAATTTAAAATTTAAATGAAATTACATTGATTAATAAAAACTTAAACTCAAACAGACCTTACCTCATGTGGCGCTTGGTCTTCGACTAAGATCGACCATTGTTTCTTATTAAATGGGTATCCACATTAAGCGTCGTCCACATCTAAGAGTTGCTCATCGATTTGATCTAAGGTCGGGTTTTGGTGAATTTATCGGTAAATCTCATCAAACCGTTTTTCCTTTTTAGTGGTCTCAGCTAATGATCTTTCAGCTCTTTACGGCTTCGATTGGGGCCAAAATCTAGCACGTCCGATAAGAGATTTAAGTGCATGTTTGTCCAAAATTCGCTCCCGATCTCAACATGGAAAAGCCATGTGACAATGAGTTGACTTCTTCTTTATCAGACCATAGTATGTTGCATCGTAGATCTGCCATTGGGTGGGAAAGGGAAATGAGGAATCAAATGAGAAAGGAGAAGTTGGAGGAGAAGAAGTGTGAGGAGAAAGGTAGAAGTATGAGGGTTTTTATAGGGATTTGCCGACCGTAGACCCGAAAATACTCATGGGACATATTTGACGTGCTTCAGGCTTCTAAGTAAATATATTTTTCAAGCAGTTTCACAAAATATTTCAATATTTTATACCGATATTTCTCAAACTTGGCCTGATGATGTGTTAACTCCAATGTCAGGTCGTCAATGTCTTGTTCATTGACTACTTATGATGATTGATCTACTAAATCCGTTGGATGCAAAAATATGAAGAAAAATATGTTTGGAGTAGTCCGAGTTGAAAAGGTGAATTGTATGATTTTTTTGGTAGAAGGGTGAGATTATTTATAGTGAAAATTAAAGGCTAGGTTCAGATTTACTAAATTTCAAATCAAACAAATCGGCACATGGCCGACTCTGTATAGCCAAACGAAACTATCAGTTGGCATTCATCGCGGTAAATTTTGGATTTCCGATCCCTTTTTTTGGTGCTTCATGGTGGTAAAATATAAATATTATATCATTTTTCTCATATACTTCATGGTAGGGAAATAAGGGTTATAGACCTAGTGTTTCGCCTTTGTTGGCTTTGCTGCTCTTAATGTTTGTAAAATTCGGTACTTAGACCATTTCTCTATGTTTCCTCTCCTCGTTGGGATTGTGTTAAGGCTGATCTTTCATGTTAATGCTCAGGTTTGTAATTGGTGTGTTTGGTTTGATCCTTCGTACGGATCTGATTTGTTGGTTAGAGATGAACTTGTTCATCTCACTTGTTTCGTAACTGTATCAAGAACATAAATCTAGATTTTTATAGTGCTTCCCTTGAATAGTGAATACTATCCTTCTACTTTTTTTAGAAATGTGACGTAACCATATATTAATAATAAAATATACCCCGACCCAAAGCGAGATAATCGAGTACCAAGAGTAAAAGCACTGGAAAACAATGCTTAACAACTTGGGACAAGGAAAGAGAAATATAAAAACTCATATGCTGATATGCTCCACTAGGATGTCCAGACGTCGAAGTTGCGATAGCGTCCGAAGAAACCGGTACAACGAATCCAAACAGGCAGCTAGGACAGAGCAGACCCCTTTTCGCAATGGCGTCGAGGCGGACTGTATACTCTTCCAAGGATTCAACTTGCGTCGTCTTCCTTGAAATGATAATGTAGGACTCCAAAAACGCGAGAATGCTGGCTCCCGAGATAGTAAAAGAGTATCGTACCAGAACTTTGTGAGATCAATGCCATCATACGTCTAGTTGGATAGTGTTGTTGACCGACCCCCCACTGGACCACGAGCTCTTCATTGATCGAGACAAAAGTGTTTGCTGCCTCGCCACTATTCGGTACATTCCTCCAAACAGGTAGAGCCCTTCTACTCCAAATCATGTATCTCCCCTGTCTTCCTAATTATAAAGTATAGATGCAAAATAAAAAGAGTGCAATTAAAAGGCAAAAGATGATTCAAATTGAAAAGACAGGAAGAAGCAAGTTGGGGAAAGAGGATGGGAAAAAGATAGATTTAGTGTCAATGAAAAAAAAGTTAAAATGAAAGTAAGAAACATTATTTAATATAAATAATTTCCCGCAAAGGACACACCAATGGGCAATGGCACATGCTATAAATAGATGACAAAGAAATTAGGGAGAAAGCTCCATACACTCCATACCTGTCAAGAGTATTTATATATAATAAAAATAATTGAACTCTTCTCTTTCAACCAATCACATCCCATCTTCTACATTCTTTCAAAAATTCCTCCATCAATCTCTGAATCTGCAGCTGATTCCACCAATCACAACGAAATCAGCATCGTTTTGTGGGTTCTGGGTTTTAAGCACAGATGGAACAGAAGCACGCTCTGTTAACGGCGCTGAGCGTGGGCCTTGGTGTTGGGGTGGGTTTCGGCTTCGCCTCCGGCCAGACGGTGACCAAATGGGTCGGCGACGTCGTTTCTTCCGACCAGATTGAGCATGAGCTCATGAGGCAGCTCCTTGATGGAAAGGATAGCAAAGTCACTTTTGAAGACTTCCCTTACTATCTCGGGTATATTTTTTTACCTTTTTTTTGCTTTTGTTTAGGGAGATCTAAGATCATGGTTCATTGGTTTCTATGAGCAAAACTTATTGAGACTTCAAAGGGTTTTGAGCATTTTCTTACTTGAGCTTTTTGTATGAATCTTATGAACTCCCTAGCTTAGCAATACATAAATTTTCCATTTGGGTACCTATAATTTGGTTTCTGTTTTTAGATTTTCTACTTGAGTGGGAGTAGGAGGCTATTATTAATGGTTTTACAGGATAAGAAATTTCTGGGGTTATTAAATCATTATGGCCATTGTTGAGAATATAAAAATGGATTTCGAATCAATGTCACATGCCAATACTCAGTTGTTGTATCAAAGCTCTTGATAAACTATTAATTCTTTGACAGTCACAGATCTTCAACTGTTTGAAGCCTGTTCTTCTAGGTGGACTTGCCCTTGCTTGATTTTAAATTTGCTCTTTATAATATTCTGAAGATTTGATGGTCTAGGGTGTTTGTTTTATCGACTTCTTAGTTATAATTACAAGTTAACCATTGCCGGAGGGGTAATGACTGGAGTACTTGAGAATAGGAATTTTAGAACCCGTCTTATGTTCAAATCATAGGAATTTTAGAACCCGTCTTAAGTTCAAATCATCTGTTTTTCACAAACTGTTGGGGTTAATCAACATCTGGTTACCTTACTAAGGACTTTTCAGTCAAACTTGTAACTTTTCTGGGAACTGAAAGACCCTCTAGGACTGATCAATGATTTTAGCTTGCATGATCGACCAAAGAGTACTTTAAGGTCGATGCAAAGTTTTATCATGATCTAACTTCAATTTCATTTCCATATATGACGATCACAGGGAGCAAACTCAAGTGTTATTGACAAGTGCTGCTTTTGTACATCTGAAACACTCTGATTTCTCCAAGCATACCCGGAACCTTTCACCTGCAAGCAGGGCTATATTGCTCTCTGGCCCCACTGGTATGCTCTCTGGACTGGAACTCTCCTTCGAAGTTTATTTTAATCTAATCTAATCTAATCTAATCTAATCTAATCTATTTGTGTATTTTTTTTATATAGAACTTTATCAGCAAATGCTTGCTCGAGCATTAGCACATTGCTTTGAATCAAAGCTGCTGTTGTTAGATATTACAGAGTTCTCTCTGAAGGTTAGCCATTAATCTCTCTCTTTCATTCAGTAATGTCATCGCACCTTACTAATCATTGTTATGGCTACCTTCTTACAGCTGCAGAGCAAATATGGTTGCGTCAGAAAGGAACCTGTAACCACTCTTCTATTGCATCATTTGGTTTTGTACTTTGTTATGTAGAGAAGGGGGTCAATACTTGTTTTAAGGAGAAACTTACTAGCTTTAGGTGTAGTTCGATTTTTTTTCCTGATATATTGGCTTCCTTTTCAGTCTCTCAACAAATCCATCACTGAGGTGACATTGGAGCGAGTGTCAAATATGTTCAGTTCATTCTCAAACATTCCAACCTGTAAGCTTTCTTCTACTTCATTGATCACTGGAGTCGTCCCTTTGAACTCTAACTGTGTCAGACTGTATACTACATATTAAACCAGTTGATCAAATAAGAACTTTATTTTCTTTATAACTTCCTACTGTATGTCTGAATAAAGGCTTCTTGCAGGTGGAGGATCTGTCAAAAGCTGTGGCTTGGATAACAAATCAAGGTATATGGCTAACAACTTAGTTATGCTAAAACCGATTAGTTATTACCAGAATTTTCTTGGATGAGAGTTTGTTAATTCCATTTCAGGCTCTCTAGCTGAGCATGATGGTTCAGTTGATCCCAATAATGGTACATGCCATGTGTTACTTCTAAAACCATGCTTTCTTTGTTTCCAGGGCAACAGAAAATTCAAACAATGCTCCAAAGCTTAGCAGAAATGCCTCCACTTCATCTGATATGAGTAGCATCAGTTCCCAATGTTCAGCTACAAATTCAGGTTTTACTTTGAAACTTCACTCAAAAACTCCAGCATTTGTAATATTAATTCCTAGAGAAAGCTTTGGTAACAATTGAATCTAATCACCAGTAGTGACCTGAAAATTGTTTTTCACTAAACACCTTTACAAATATTACTTAGATATGCAAAAGGGTTGATTAGTCCATTACAGTTTGCAACACTGAGTTTTTGGAAAAGAAATGAAAATTCATGACTTCCGAGGAAACAAACGACAGATACACTTTATAATGTGTCACATTACTATCACAAAATGGATAACTCTATAGTTTTGACAAATGTATGAAATGAATACACTTTACTATTGTCATTTTATGTATAATTAAGATTACGTCCCGTGAATCTAGTTGATTTGAACCGTTGTCTTGTATTCTTTCAAAACATTCAAATTTTTAATGCTGGGAAAATACTTCCGTAAAAATATGATAGTCCATGTTATTTATCTTTTCTTATTTGAATATCTTCATAAAATGTCAGTCATCAGGTCATGGATTCAAGTATTTGACCACTCAGTCAAGTAAGCTTTGATATTTTCATTAGGGGTGCGCAAATGACTAACGTTTGAATTGTATAGACTTATATAGTCAAATTGTATAGACATTTCTGCTACCAAATAAATAAAGATGTCTTACAAATTTTACATAACTCAAACACAAAATTACATATTAAGGTGTAGATGAATCAAAATATAATATTTATATTAATAACTTATTCATTTAACTAACTATAAATGTGTGTGTGTATATATTAGTAAATTTAAAATGAATATAATAATTTTTCGAATATCTAATTTTCATAATGAAGATAAACCAAGTTATAAAATCTACCAAATAATTAAAGTAATCAAATCATTTATTTATTTTATACGATTTTTTATTACTGCGCACCCTTATTCTTAACGTTTGTTGATTTTTTTTTCTTAGCAGCTCCATCCAAGCGTACGAGCAGCTGGTGTTTCACAGAGAAAGAATTTCTGCAGACGCTTTACAAGGTAAACTTACCCCAAATAAGTTTCTAGTTTCAAGCCAAAAATTGTTAGTTCATGGGTAGCCTTATTTGGGCTGTGTTGTGAATAAGTTTCTAGTTAATGCAAAGAAGTAATTTTGTAGCATCCACTTTCATATTGAAAGTTTTTAACACGAGACATTACCATCTTCCAGGTCTTGGTTTCTATATCAGAAACCAGCTCCATTGTATTATATCTCAGGGATGTTGACAAGCTTCTTCTCCAATCCCAAAGATTGTACAATCTGTTCCATAAGATGCTGCAGAAGCTATCAGGGCCTGTGGTGATACTTGGGTCCCGGAAGCTGGACGCTGAAGATGATTGCACTGAAAAGCTCAGCCTTTTATTCCCGTACAACATTACGATCAGACCACCAGAAGACGAGACTCATCTTCTTAGCTGGAAAGCTCAACTGGAAGAAGACATGAAAATGATTCAGTTTCAGGACAATAAGAACCACGTTGCTGAAGTACTTGCAGCAAATGATATTGACTGTGATGATCTCAGTTCTATCTGCCAGGCAGACACGATGGTCCTCAGTAATCACATTGAAGAAATTGTAGTATCAGCAATATCGTATCATCTGATGAATAACAAGGATCCAGAGTATCGAAATGGGAAGCTAGTTATATCATCAAAGAGGTTGATACTTGTTCTTGTGCTGTTTTATTTTGAGGTTTCTTTTATCACCTTATTTCAAGAATAAGATGTGACTGGTTACTCTTTTGGCCCTGGAACAGTCTGTCTCATGGATTAAGCATATTCCAAGATAGTAGATGCGGATCTCTGAAGCTAGAGGCAAATTCTGTTGGTGCAAAGACTGATACTAAGCCCGAAGCTGCAACAGCTGAAAACAGAAATGAGACCGAGAAATCAGTTCTTCTGGCAAAGAAGGATGGTGATACTCAAGCTCCACCCAAAACACCAGTAAGTACAAATTTGTTGAGTTCATATTCATTACCTTAGCTTCTTACCTTCATTTTATACTCAGTTGCTATGGGTTTTTCCCACAGGAAGTTCTTCCAGACAATGAGTTTGAGAAACGGATAAGGCCAGAAGTTATCCCTGCAAATGAAATAGGAGTGACATTTGCAGATGTTGGTGCTTTGGATGAAATTAAGGAATCACTGCAGGAGCTGGTGATGCTCCCTCTTCGAAGGCCGGACCTCTTCAAGGGTGGACTTCTGAAGCCTTGTAGAGGTATATTGCTTTTTGGACCTCCTGGTACCGGAAAAACAATGATGGCAAAGGCCATTGCAAATGAAGCTGGAGCTAGCTTCATCAATGTCTCTATGTCCACTATTACTTCAAAATGGTTTGGGGAGGATGAAAAGAATGTGAGAGCACTGTTCTCACTAGCAGCAAAGGTGTCCCCAACAATTATCTTTGTGGACGAGGTTGATAGCATGCTTGGGCAGAGAACTAGGGTTGGGGAGCACGAGGCAATGCGCAAGATTAAAAATGAATTCATGACACATTGGGACGGGTTGTTGACTAAACCTGGTGAGAGAATTCTCGTCCTTGCAGCAACAAACAGGCCCTTTGACCTTGATGAGGCAATTATAAGGCGGTTTGAACGCAGGTATGTTTGCAAGAGAACAAATTGTTGAAGACTACAATTCAGTTGTGGAATTTCATTTATGAAGCTGACCCTTTGTCTGTTGAGCAGAATTATGGTTGGCCTTCCATCTGCTGAGAGCAGGGAAATCATCATGAAAACTCTTCTGTCTAAAGAGAAAACAGAAGACTTAAATTTTAAGGAGCTTGCAACTATGACAGAAGGATATAGCGGCAGTGATCTTAAGGTTTGTTTATTCATTAGTAATATTTGCGAGTTTATAACTATTAGACATGACTATCTATTGATTTTAAACTACTTGAAACAGAATTTATGTGTCACAGCAGCTTACCGACCTGTGAGGGAGCTGTTACAGCAAGAGCAATTGAAAGAAAAGGTAGATGCTTTTGAGCATCTTTCTTGTTTATTTGTTGGTATTTTATCTATATATTTGAGTTTTCCTTTCTTCTTAACTTTGTGCTTTTGGTGACTTCTGGTTCTCTCTTCAGGAAAAGAAGAAGAAAGCTGAAGAAGCCAAGAACTCTGAAGGTACTTCAGATGCAGAAGAAGATGGGAAAACCGAAACTGTAATTACTCTGAGGTCCTTAAACATGGAAGATATGAGGCAGGCAAAGAATCAGGTAATTCTTATGTTATTCTGACATGTTTTTAAGTAGTATAAACGCAAGCTAGGTAGCTCTTGAGGGTTGATCAAGTGACAAAGATCATTATAGAACACTAGATACTTTTCTCCTTAGTAACGTAACATCTTACAAGTATATATAATATTTCCAGAACTATATCACTAGATGCTATATCTTACACAGTAGAGTTGGAATGTTCTGAATCTATGCTTCAAAGTAGAGTAGTGCAATATCCAAATGCATTAAACCATACATGTAAATGGAATGGTTGGCAAAAGGATCCATCATTTTACATAGAGTGGTTATATGTAAATGCAGGTTGCTGCAAGTTTTGCAAGCGAAGGAGCGGTGATGAGAGAGTTGAAGCAGTGGAATGAACTGTATGGAGAAGGTGGGTCGAGAAAGAAGCAGCAGTTAACTTACTTCCTCTAGGTTGTGGAAACCAGTCAACTCATGCAGCATTCATCATCACTTGTATGTCAAGGGGACAAAGACGAGGATGGCATTGACTGTCGAGCTTCAGAGCACCCATTCCTCGTACATAGATATTGGAGATCAAGTTTTGTGCCAAGGATGTGATATTCTTTTTCAATGGTCTGTGTGGCACTTGTACATCACCTTGCGACTTAAGAGCTAGTTGCTACCACAAGATGTTGGATGTGGTTAGGTTTGTTCAGTGAGTGTGGTATATGGGACATGTATGTTTTGCAGAAATTGGGAAAAACCTGTAATATTGGGTTTGTTTGATTTTCAGTCAACATTGTTTGGATATGGTACACCATTAAATACTAGAGTACTTATTGTGGTACTTGTATTGGAAATTGTTCTAGTGAGAGCAGTATAAATGTAGTTTTTTTTTTATAAGCAACTGATTTATAAACCTAGCCTTTGAGTTAAAAGCCAGGAATGAATTTCTCCTTCCAGCAGCTCTTGTACTCATTCTGTTGGGAGGAATGAATTTCTCCTTCTAGCAGCTCTTGTGCCCATTCTGTGCTTGGGACTTTGAAGAGGGAGCTCACATAATTTTTCATTGTAATAGATCCCGGAATGCATGGAGCCTCATAATGACCTGATGGGGGATTTCTTGGGTATGTCCTACTGATATTAAGTCAATTTTCAATTCATGGGAAAGTCTTGTCCCTCCTATATTCAGAAGAAGCTGGTGCAACATTTTACAAGCCACCATATGGCAACTGTGGTTATCAAGGAATACTCTTATCTTCAAAGGACAAGTTAATTTTGCTGAAGTAATCTTCTAAAGTTATAAATAAAAGTTTTAGTTGGGAATGGGCATCTTTTAATCCAAACTATCACTTCAGTTTTCATGATAGGATCACAACTCCATGGTTGGTTGATAAAAAAAAAATAGCCTAGGTGGCCTTCGCTGGTTTGGGTTGGGTCTGGGCAGGGTTTGGGGAATGGGTGAGATTCACTTTTTTCTTAATTTCTTTTCTCTTGTGTGTGGGTTTCTACACCCCCACCCCTAACTTTCTTTTTGATGCAGACTCCAAACCTTAACATGGTGTTGGTTTTGCTTGTTGCACCTCTACAAAATAGGGGTGGGCATCGGTCGGGACCCGATATTATTTTCATTATCCGTTGTCCAAACCGGAAGGACCGGTTACTTGAAATACATAACCAGCACCGCACCGGGTTCCAACGGGCAACCTAAAAACCGACCGTTACGGAGCCG
>JAYMTN010001740.1:0-12227 GCA_036897425.1 Erodium trifolium
TCACGGGAACTCCGTTTCTGGGTCTCTCCCGGAACCGGCTCTTCCGAACTCGACTTGCCAGAATCTTCAGTTTCTCGATTTGGGGGACAATCGGTTCTCAGGCGAGTTCCCTCTGTTCATAACACGGTTTCGTGCCCTGAAAGAGCTCGATCTCGGGAGCAATGCGTTCTCAGGTTCGATACCTGAGGGTCTCTCCGGGCTGAGGCTTGAAAGACTCAATCTTTCACACAATCACTTCACTGGGTCATTGCCGTTTTTCGGAGAATCGAAGTATGGTGCCGAGGTTTTCGAAGGGAACAGCCCTTTGCTTTGTGGGTCACCTCTGAAGAGCTGCAATGGCAGCTCCCATTTGAGCCCTGGTGCCATTGCTGGTATAGTGATCAGCTTGATGGTTGGAGTTGTGGTTTTTGCTTCGGTCCTGATTGGGTATATGCAGAACAAGAAGAAGAGTAGAGGGGATAGTGAAGACGAATTCGAAGAAGGGGAAGAGGATGAGACGGGCGATGGAGGTGGAGATGGGAAGCTGATATTGTTTCAGGGAGGCGAGCATTTGACCTTAGACGATGTGTTGAATGCGACGGGGCAGGTTATGGAGAAGACGAGCTATGGGACTGTGTATAAGGCTAAGCTTACTGATGGAGGGACTATTGCTCTGAGGCTGTTGAGGGAAGGTAGCTGCAAGGATGGGATATCTTGCTTACCTGTTATAAGGCAATTGGGGAAGGTTCGTAATGAGAATTTGATACCTTTGAGGGCTTTCTATCAGGGGAAGCGAGGAGAGAAGCTTCTGATTTATGATTATCTCCCGAACCGATCTCTCCATGATCTCTTACATGGTATGTGCAATTTTTTTTAGTTTTGATGTGTTATTGTTAACCTTGTTTGAATTGTGTATGTGATCTTCTTGCCCTCTACTACTTTGGTTATATAAGTGTGTGTGAACTAAAACCTTATGTAGTTTATGGATAGTTAAGTAGGAAAAACCCTTAAAGCATCTCGAATGGTGGACCAATCCGGTGGCCGGATAGACTAAAAAGAGGGGTTGGCTGGCCAACTCCAACGCCTAGGCGAAGGATTATTTGCCCGGGATACTCACCTATGCACGTGGACGATAGAGGGAGAAGGAGGTTGTGGCCAATTGCCACCAACATGTGGCAGTGATAACCCCTATTAGCCCGGCCCTGGAATAATACCACTGTGGAATATCGGTTATAACTCTCTATTAGCCCAGTTAGGGGCTAATACCGTTGAAGATCCTCTTAATTAGAGGACAAGTCTAGCTTTTGATTGTCAATTTATACCTGCATTTCTTTAAAAATTGGGATTAGATAGTTGAGAGTTTATCGATTCCAAACAGGTAATGATGTTTAGGAATTCAATTTCATTCCCACAATAGAGATTTGCCAAATTCGTGAAAACCAACTCGGGATAGAGGCATGCTGAAAACCGTATTGTTCTTTTGATAGCAACAGTAATAGTTGTACCAGAGGTCTGCTCTTGTTGAGTTACTCATAAAACAATCTCAAGGTCTCGTGATTGTTTGAGTGTTGTTGCGTGTCTCTCAAAGAAACTATGAATAGCTGTTTTAAGTGTTTCACTCTATTGTTTAGGGTTGTGGTGTGAACAAGGTCAGTAATGACAGATAGGTCTACAACATTGTACAATCCTGTGATTGGAGGCTTCGTAGGTTCAAGGGAAAATCGCGAAAAACAACCCCCATGCATGTGTTTTTGGCAACTTGTGACCTTGAAGAAAAAACTCTTGCAACTTGTACCCCTGAACTTTCATGTATTTGCGCCATTTGTCACCCAGTTAAAAAACCGACAAAAATACTTATTTACCCCTCATTCATTTGATTAGTTCATGGTCACAAATTGCCTAAATGTCATATTTGAGGGATAATTTTTGCAAACATTCCTTAATATAACGGTATAAGTGGTGTTTTTAAAAACTTCGGAGGTCACGTGCATGACACATTTTGGATTAAATCAGTTACTTTTCATTAACGGTGCGAAAAAATGAAACATCAAGGCTACAAGTTGCAACATGTTGCCAAAATTTCAAACACGAGGGTCACTTTCTGCAATTTTCCCTGGTTCAAATATGTCCTATGTGATTACCCAAATTATTATTGCCTAAGTTTATGAAGGAAACTTGGACCTTGCTGTTGGTGCTCTCTATGTGATATCAAATAAGAATAGTGTATAGCAATTGAATTCAATAGCTTTTTTGTATAGAACTTTAGAATCATTAAGTGCTGTTTACAGAACGAAACTCAATGCTTTCTTTTTCATCTGTTCTATCTCGATTCAGAATCCAGGGTCGGGAAACCAGTTCTGAGTTGGGCCCGAAGGCACAAGATCGCACTATGCATAGCCCGAGGGCTAGCCTACCTCCACACCGGCCTCGAAATGCCCATCACACACGGAAACATAAGATCCAAAAACGTACTAGTAGACGAGTTCTTCGTGGCCAGGCTCACCGAGTTCGGGCTAGACAAGGTAATGCTCCCGTCCGTGGCCGACGAGATGGTGGCACTGGCCAAAACCGACGGGTACAAAGCGCCAGAGCTTCAGAAAATGAAGAAATGCAATTCAAGAACAGATGTCTACGCATTCGGGATACTCCTGCTGGAGATCCTGATCGGGAAGAAGCCTGGAAAGAACGGGAGAACCGGTGATTACATCGACTTGCCCTCGATAGTCAAAGAGGCGGTTTTGGAGGAGACGACGATGGAGGTTTTCGATGTCGAGGTTCTCAAGGGGATAAGGAGTCCTATGGAGGATGGGTTGGTTCAGGCGTTGAAGCTCGCTATGGGTTGCTGTGCTCCGGTTGCTTCGGTGAGGCCTTCCATGGACGAGGTTGTGAAGCAGTTGGAGGAGAATAGGCCGAGGAACAGGTCTGCTCTGTACAGTCCCACTGAGACAAGGAGTGAAATTGGTACACCTTTCTGAGGCTTTTCATTATGTTTTTACCATTGTTGGTACTCTGATTAGCTTCTTATTGGGGATGTTTTTGTGATGATTTATGTTGTAATTTTTTTTCCTATTCAAAGTGAAGAAATTATATATATTTGAAGGGCAGAGACTGTTTGTAGTCTGTAATTCATGACAAGACCATGTATGTTTTTGTATGTATATGAAGGAAAGTCTCTTGTTTCTTGGGAAATAATGATGTGATGTTTTGGAAGACACAATTGCAATACACATACATTGGTATATGTATATATCCCAAGTTAATTGAGCTCACTACAATGTCATGGGTACATTTGACTATTTGAGTACAAATTCTTCTTAGAATAGAAACAAAGTCTAAATATTTATCAATAATGTTATTAATGATTTTTGGGTGAAATGTGAAAACCTACCCTTACGTATTGGTCACGAACAGTAAACTACACAAAAGTTAAAAGTGTTAAATGAAGGACCTTATGTTTTGGTCACATGTCAATTACATGTGTTATGAATTAGTCACAAGTCATTTACATACATTTAGGAATCGATCACATATCTTTACTCATAAGAAATTTATTCTCTCCAATAACATATAGTAACGATAAACAAGAGGAATTAAAAGATTACAACAAAAACACACAAAAGATTGCATTGCATTGAGAGAAAGCTCAACTCAACATACCATGTGACCAAAGCTGATTGGAACTTATGGCTATATAAATATCAAAACATTTGTGAAGACACGATATAAAGCAAAAAAGAAATGTACATTTGAGACCCATCAAGAGTACAACGAAGCATTGTACCTAGAAAAAAGGCTATAAAAACAAACACAAATGAGAAAGGCTTTGACAAACTTATAGGCTATAGCTGCTACTTAGTGCATTGGCAATAAATAGAATTGGGTGAAGAAAAAAAATGCTTCTCCTTTTTTTCTTGGGTTTCTTTCTGCATTTTTCTTTCTTGTTCTTCTCATATTTGATAACTATTGTTATTGATTCGGATTGGGATTGGGATCGGGATCGAGAATCGAAAGAATTAGCAGGTTTTTCCCCGGCGGCATGTAAGTGCACCGGCGGTAGAAGTAAGGGAATCAATTAAGGAAGAGGACTTAGCTCCTAGGCTCGAGGCCTTGGCGTAGCTTGATGCAGCTCCGGCGCCTGATGCAATGAAGTAGGCTCCGTTGAGCAGCAGGTCTCCCTCTGATCTCCAGTTCCAGTGCTTCCACTTACTATGTGCAGGCTCTACCCTTTTCGTTACCTGATGATCATCCATATCACAGTTCACATCATATAACTCGATTGCAAATTCACCGATAATCGATAATTTATAGCGATGATCATACAAAAGTACCCTAAAGTATTCATATTTTTTTGCAAATTGTAGTCATCTTTTTTAAAAATTGCAAAAAAAAAGTACCCTGAATTCGTCTTGCGAACTTGTAATTGGTATAAAATGACGATTTTACCCTTTTAATTTAGACTTTTTTTAAAAAAAAAATCAAGTTTTTATATCCTTTAGGGATGAAATTTTGGATTTTTATTTTTAAAATTTTCTATGAGTGAAATCATCATTTTGAAACAAATTTATACATAGTGTAATAGACCTCTATTATACAATTATCAAAGAGGGTTACAAAAAGCGAATATTTCAGGGTACTTTTTTGCAATTATGCCTAGTATATAATTGGTAGAAAATTGAATTGTTGATAGCAATGTTGGGTTTTGTATATACCTCCTTGGCAAAAGGGTTGGCAGGGGCAAGGTATCTGTTGCCCTGGCTGTTTATGGTAGGATTTGCACTCCCTCCAATTGCATACATTACCCAGTGAGTGTAGTCATTGTTCACTACATGGAAGTACCCATGTCTGCACCTGTAATTTCAGTTCATTTACCACAAAACACTTCAGCAAAATTGAACATTACATGATTAAATGCTAATACAATATTAAACATAAGCAGTTTTGATGCTAACAAGGTTATTAGTTGTAGACATGTTTCTTACCTTGGCATCCTCTGGATAAGACCCTCACCAAAATGGTTGTAGGTGATGGTCACTTGCATTTGCTTGTCCCTTGAGTAGGAGTCACTGTGTCCCAATAACATCACCTGTCAAAAAAATTACTTTTAGCCCAACAATTGAATAATAATGCCCAACACATTTATAACTGGCAATGATAAGTGATGGGTCTATTATTAAATCAAGGGAAAATATCGATAACGTTCTTCTTTTCGATCTCTATTGAGACAAACTAACGGTAAAGATGTGATGGGTCCAAACTCGTTATTCAAACAAGGGGAAACCCCAATAACGCTCCTCTTTTTTATATTTATTGGGACAAACTAATTGTAAAGGTCATATGTTTATAAAAAAAGAAACCGGTTATCTTTCGTTTATTTATACAAAACAATGGTCTTCGTTAAATCGTACTGATGTCGAGAGTTTTTACAAAATTCAGGTGTCACCTTTCTTTTTTCTTAAGCACAACCCCTAACAAAACCAACGGTCAACTTTACCGTTAAATTGTGTTAATAAAGATAAAAAGGTACGTGTTATTAGAGTTTTCCAGTAAATCGTTCTTTTGACACCCATCTTTTTCATGGATCACGAGACTTTGGTTATAAACAAAATAAAGTAACGTTATTACAACTTTAAAAGATAATTACTTTTTGTACCTTTTTGAATTGGTAACATGTCTTTAGTACCCCAAAAATTTATAACGTTTAATAAGAGTCCTTACGGTTTTTTTTATAACACGCATTTAACACCCCTTATGAATTGATCACAAATCATTTAATACATCTTATGTATTGGTAACAAATCATTTATATTAAAGGTATGTTATCAATACATAAGAGTACTAAAACTCCCGACCAGTCCCGTCTAAGCGCCCGCCTAGGCGTCATTTTCATGTTGACTGATCCGATTAATTCGATTAATCCCCGATTAATTTCAGTTTAGTCTCCGATTAATCCCAAATGTAACCGACCAACTAGCGTCTAACGATTTTTAAAACCGTGCTTAAAATAATTAAGCTTAACTTTTAATTATGTGATCTAAAAGGGGAATTGAATAGAAGAGTTACCTCATTGTGGTGAGTGAAGTAGTTGTTGGAGATGGTGATAGCGGTGGAGCCCATAATAGCATCAATGAGCCCATCGGGACAATTCGACAGAGAATTATGATCAATCCAAACATGGCTAGACCCAAAGATCGAGATCCCGTCGCCGTCGGCCATCGTCCTCCACCCGTAATGCGTCGGGGAGCTCCGGACCATAGCGTTCCCAGTCCTCTTACAGTCATGGATATGAAGCCCGTGGATGATGACATTAGTGATGTACTGGATCGTGATGCAGGCTCCGCCGGCAATGTGGACGTTGACGCCGCGAGCGTCGATGGTCTTGAAGCTGTTCATGATGAGCTCTTGCTTCAGCTTGATCACCATGTCCCGCTTGAACACGATCCAGAGTGGTTGCTCCTGGATCACGGCGTGACGGAGCGTCCCCGGACGGGGGTTCACGGGGTCGTAGTCGTTGGGGTCGGTGACGACGTAGTAACGGCCGTCTCGGCCGCCGACGGCGTTCCGGCCGAAGCCTATGCCGCAGTCGGCGAGGCGTTTTCGGTTGGTGTGCCAGTTCGGGTCGCAGCGCCAGCAGTCGTCGATTGGGTTGCCTGTTCCGCACGACAGGAATCCCAATTTCCTCCGTTCCGTGCTATTTCGTATGGTCCTGAAAATAGTTTGAATTATTTTTTTTCATTATATTGATTATTAGGATAATTTTTAATTACTATATTTTTCTTTTTTTGATCAGAAATAAATAAGCTTAATCTGCCCATATCTCTATTCTATTTCTTTTTCAGCAAGAGAAGAACAAGTGGTCTTCCTGACGAACTCTACCTTGTCATTAAAACCTACATCCTACCAACTTCATGAGTTTGTTTTAACTTACTTCAAAATTGGTCCTATCTCTATTTGGTGTAACGTTTTTTATATCCTATTTCGATTCAACCCAATCGAATATTTGATACTATTAGTCACGTTATCTTGATCTCATAAATGATACATACACAATTTTGTTCAGAATGTAGAAAAACATGTCATCAGACCAAATACATAATGTGATAATAATATATTGTATGGAACCGGACAACTGATCCCGACTTCATCCATCAAGTTCACATATGACAACATGACAAATATGAGGCGGGTTTCGTTATCCTCATTCCTATCTCCGACCAAAAAGACTCGATTCTACTCGAATATAAAAATTTCTCGCCTCGTCGAGATCCATCCAAATCGAAAATATCATATTTCCGTTATGATTGGAATATTTTGTCTCTAATAAGATTTTCCATTGGATACGAGATGTTTTGTGGAGGGGTTGATGTGTAAACACCATGTCACGTGAACCAATATAATCGGTTGGATCGCGAAAGGCAATGAATGAGGACCCACGAAAATGAATGAGGCCATGTGAGTTAATAAGAGACATGTACTACGGAAATGTTGTGGGTACGTACGGATCAGAAGGAAGATTTGGAAGCAAGTGCAAAGAGGTGGGGGAGACCTAAAATCGTGTCTATTTTCTCTCCCTCTCTCTCTCAATGTGTCGGTGGATGCATTTCCCTCTCTATCTCTCCCTGATCTCTCTCTCTCTGAGCTACTGCTCCTCTCTGTGATTGGAGAAGACTTTAGTGAGTAATTAAAATGAATCGTATTTAATGGTCTCATGGTGGTGACAGCATCGATTTACCAATTTCTGTCACCCGAGCCTTAAATTAAAAACCAGATCTGTGACTTTTGGTTCCATTATAGGCTTGTGCATTGGCTAGGCTGGAGAACAGGAGGAGCATTTATGGAATAGTAACCCTACCAGGATCAGGTTTGGTCAAACATTTCAAGTTTAAGGAACACAACTTGGGTCATAGCACTGTAAAAGTACTATTTCTTTTCCTAAATAATATCAAAGATATTATCCATAAATAACCTAGGCCCGTAATACAAATTAAGAATGATTATAAAAACTTACGGTGAACATATTTTGTGAAAACTTACGGTGAACATATTTTGTGAAAACTCACGGTAGACTATTAGTTGTATGTGAATATGTTATCTTAACAGACTTTAGTCATGTAGTGATTGTAGTCACATGACATTTTTTTTTGAAAATTATAGTTTAGTCTTTTACATTATATGTGTTTTGTTATTTGCAACTATCTTATATACGTACTTCTATAGGGTGCTCTCAACCTTTTGCAAAAAAACTAACCCTGATAGTGGATTTGTGGACAAAAAATAGTTCACCCTGAATTTTTGCAAAAGAAAAGATTCATCATGAGTTTTTGTAAAACGTACATAGTTCACTGCACGTTCTTGCAATTATCCCAACAAAATATGAGCCTTAAACCGTTATTATATCAATTAAATGAATTATTCAAAATTTTAAATTTATTTTACAACTAAGACATTGACAGGCCGTTTTATCCACTGAAATTAAACATGTATAAACTCTTGATTTTTATTATTGACTCGATTTCTCCTGTGTATATATTGTTGAATTGCTGAAATTAATATTCTGAATGTCAAATCTGACCATTACGACGAAACAAGTGATTTGAAAATCATTTGTGAAGATTGGTTTTAAAGTTTGGAGCATGAATGAGAACAAAAAGGGTGTAACTGAGTAGAATTAATGGATGGGTCGAATGCAATTGCATAGGATTCCATTTGGTAGTCCTATAAATTACAAATTTTGGCACCTATCAAATCATTAATTAGGTGTTTTGGTGTGCAATAATGTAAGAACTGATAAAAAAGGAAAAATAAAATAAAAACAGGAGCTCCTTGAGTTTTCTCCATCACCAACCCCACCCCACGACACAAATAGAAAGGTTTCGGATATTTTTATGTGATGTGCAGTACCATAATAAAACGACAGGTTATGGTCTTGGATAAGGTGAATAAAGGGGTGATTATAGTATGTGGAGATATAATGTAACCCATTAGTTACACAAACACTGTTGTGTCATTGTGTGTGTATCTAAAGATGATGTACTTGGAGGTGAAATTTGGACAAGGAAGATAAAAGGACAATAGAGTGATAAGATAGCAAAATCAGGAAGCACAAATCTTTGGACTAGATCATGGGTAGGGATGGCAAAACATCTCGATTTCGACGGGGACTCGACATTTCTGATCCGATCAATTTGAGACGGGGACTTTTAGCGTCCAGAGCATGACAAGGGGGTAGTCATTAGAGATTTATACAGAGATAGGGTATGGACGGGGCAAACAATCCCCGCCCCTGCAGACATAAGATTTCACATAGGGGGTTAGTACATAACTATGCCTGGTAAAAAATGAATTAGTCAAAAAACTGACTCATCCTGACCTTTATTCTCAGTTCTCACGTACATACGTAATAGAAGGTTAAACCTCATGTACTTACCCGTTTCATTTATTTTGGGACAAAACTATCGAGAAAGCGGGTATGTACATGAGATAACCACCAATTTAGCGGAAGTTTTTTATCCAAAAAAACAAGTGAAATGAGTAAATACATGAGATTTGACCTTTTACTAGGTATGTACGTGTAAACAAATATCACTGACAGACCAGTTTTTGAAACGAAAAGTCATTAAGGATCAACGGATAGATCAGAAACGAAAAACGATCGAGAATTATAAACCCCACCTCATACCCGACCCATCTCTCTGCCATCAAAACCAGGAAAAGAACATGGTGATTTCCGAAATCTTAATGAAGATGTCTGAGCTATGAGGGTCTAGAGAATTGATAGCCCTAGGGATCATTCATCTAATGGAAAGGGCAAAGGCTAATTGACCCACTATTTGTGGAACATATTTAATGCTGCACATTGTGTCAATGAATGTTGATAAACATCAACAATAACAACTCAGTGAAATATTCCATCTCAAAAGGAATGGAATGGTTGGTGGCAAGCAATTTTCAGGGGAATGAAGAATGGAAATAATAATAATAATTAGGAGCATAAAGTTTTTGGTGGCGACATTTAAATCCGGTTGGTAACAAGGAAGATGATGATTATGCAAACCCACACGTAAATTCCATATCTTGATTGAAAATTAATGGAGATTGAAATTACACTACTTGTATGTGAACATTGAAAATAAGTCAAAGTTTTAGCTCGGTTCTGAAATAGAATGATAAACAGTTTTTGTTTTGATTCAATATCTAGAATAAAAACAAAGTTATACTCTCAAAAATGACATTTTGAGCATGAAGTTTGAACAATGTATAATCAAGATGAGCAGACTCAAATAAAATTTATGTCATGTTTGGCTGACAAACATGCTGACCAAACTTTTTTATACAAAGGGTAACTTTAATAACGTATTCTTTTTCGATATTTATCACCACAAATTCATTGTAAAAGTCATTTGTACGTAAAAAGATACTAAAATCACACTGTCGCCTTTCATTTATTCACTTAAAACAGTGGTTTCCATTAAATCATGTGGACGTGGTTAGTTTTTCCTCTGCAAAAACTAGCCTTCACCAATTTCGTGGGGTAAACTTTGCGAAAGTTGATGTTAGTTCTTGTAAAAGCTGACATCATCAATACGATTCAACGGAAATAGTTATTTAATATGAATAAATGAAAGACAACAGTACGTAAGTTTTTACAATCAAATGAACTCTATAGTTATTTTATGTTAATAAAGATCGAAATGAATGCATTATTAATATTTTCTATTAGTTTATACAACTGCATAGTCAACATGCAAATTGTGCTTTAATTTTTTCTTGTCATGTGACTAAAACTAATAAAATATGCAAGGTGATATATGTATAATAGAGATCTTCTCTTCTCATGTTTTCATCCTTAGATACAAAAACTTAATCAAATCACAAATGGGTATGAGAATGGTAGGTTGGATATTATAATATGGTAATTGCAATTTGCAGGTCTGAAATTGGATCTAAATTTATGATATCTTAAGGTCAGAGAGAGACTCACATGTCAACCATGGAAGCTACCTCCTCTGGATTTTCCACTGCGTGTTCATTCCACTCACCATTCTCCAATCTGAACAAACCAAAATCAGTACAATTTTGTCAATTATCGCTTCAGAACGACGACGTTTCCATGCCACACAGTACAGACTTCCAAAAATATGTCGAGACTCAAAACACGAAATGAAAATTTCAGTAGAGCCGAAACTGAAAATGATGAGCGGGTAAGGGACTGTGAAATTACGGAACTGTCCTCTATATACTCTAGCTTAAACCGTTTAGCTCGACTAGGATGTAAATTGAAGACTGTTACTCGGGTGTTCTGGTAATAGAGGTCACACCAACGGTGAGTTTTTTTTTTTTCCTTCTGAAACAGAGTGATGTACACAACAAAGTTAACGCTCCAGATTTCTAGATCTCGGTAACGATCTTTTACACAGAGAAAATGTACGGTCACGATCGATTTCAAGTGCGTAGAGGTTGAGAAACAGAGTCACTAGAATGTTCTGTAGCTTACCGGTCCGCCATTGATGAGTTCTTCAAGCTCTGTAACTGCTCATCGAGCTTCGATTCGACCCTGACCGAACACAGAACAGACGTAATTGTTTAGTAAACGAGTATTGAGAAGCAAAATCTTCACTATCTCTCCGAATTCGCAAGACCGATGCACCAAACACGCAGAAACAGATCGACAGAAGAAGTAAAAACGCACACAATGCGAGAAAATTCAAAAACCAGAGAAGCTGTCTCTTTCTCGATCTCGATTACAGTTTCAATGGAAACAAATGCGGAGAGAAACAAAATCTGAAGCTTAAAATTACCTCTCCGACGGAACAATCTGCTCCTCGTCCGTCGCCGGATCGGAGGCACTCGCGCCGATCACCAGGACCAGAACCAGCAGCGACAGTACGCGGCGAGACGCCGGAGAAATCGACATTGTCGCCGGAGTAAAAAGCGAACCGGCAACGAAAATGCCTCCAATGTTCTGTTTGGAAGCCGAGAAACCAAGAGAAAATGAAAGGAAGAGAAAGGATAGGAAAATCAAGTAACAGAGTCTCTGATAAACCCGTATTTATACAGAGTGGAGCTCTGAAAATATTTTAATTGTTTTTTTAATTATATATTTTGTATTAACTCCGTTAAATCGAAGTTAACTCTTTGACCGTGGTTAGTGTGTTAAACCGCGAGTCTTAACAACCTGACCGTACCTCACTTAACCGCCACTAACTACTCTTTCGCACGTGTCAAGTGTGTCGGTGCCTGATCCTCTCTTC
>JAYMTN010001741.1:0-12226 GCA_036897425.1 Erodium trifolium
TCAACCAAGTGTGTGGAAAAAGAGGAACAAAGAGGATATAAATAGAGTCGGAATAGGGGTGAAAAGAGAATTTACAAATCACCCATTAACTCCTATTAATCCTTATTAACCCACAAATATTAATTTGCATTAAAAATCATTTAATTGAATAATTAAATTTCTTTTAATTGCATTTTTTCCAACAATATTCATATGTTAGTAATCATATATAAAAGTAACCTTGTAGTGAGTCTGATGTGGATCCTATGTGGAAAACCTCTATGTACAGTATCGCTTCTTCCCTCTATCATCACGCCTCCGCCCCTTTTCCCTGTTTCGGTTACACCTCTGCCATTCTATGAATTGAAAGCTCCATCGCTGAGTGTTATGGATGATAAATTGCAATAAACCTTTGTGAATTCGTTTGTCATGTTCAATTTGGAGAAACGGTTTCAATCCCTAACTCCCTTCTTCCTCGTGCCTCCGACACTTTCCCCTTTGTCAATTACGTTCATTTCATCAATTCAAATCTCCACTGTTTCACATGCCCCCTTCAATGACGTTAATGCTGCTCTTAATTACCAGTAACCTCCAGCCTATATAAAACCATTGCCTTCTTCTTCAACCTGCCAACACTAGAGTCTTCGCAGTCAGTCAAACTCTAATCAGGTAAGCGAGTTAGCTCTTTCTTTTCAACTCCGTGAATTCAATCTCTCCCATTCGCAATCTGTGTGAATAGATGTTTATCATGTTTCTTATGAATTCTCTTTCTGATTATATTTATGGATTTATTTTTTTAGGATTTTGTGTTCTCTGAGTTTGATTAGGGTTTACTGGGATTGATGGGCTGAATCAAATTCGGCGATACATGTGATAAATTTTGATTTATGGGTTTGGCAGCAAGACGACATTGAAGCTTGCTGTTTCACGGATGAGGCACGGAAGAACAAGAAGGAAGTTGAGTTGAAGCAGCTGAAGAAGGAGCTGGCTCAATTGCTCAGGTATGGTCAGGATGCTGACTGCCATGATCAGGTTACGTGATTTTGTTGTTGATCTTTTCAACTTCAATTACTCATCCATAAGTTTTAAGTTTTGATTCATATTCGGACCCACTTTGTGTTATTTGTTAAAATACAATATGTTGACCCAAGAAGATTAGGTTCATATTACTGTTTCAATGTGTTTTTATGTTTCAGGTTGAACATGTAGTCAAGCAATGGAGGGCACTATCAGCATACGAGCCTATTACTGTGAGTTTCCTTTGGTTCGAGTGATTTTGTTCTCTTCGGTTGATTCACCGTCTCGCGTCGTTCTTCGTCTCCAGCACTCCTCGGAGGGTCTGTTTGGATCTGCGTGCCATTGGAGGTTTTCGTTTGGTGAGGTAAGGAATTGGGTTTTGTGGGTTGGTTGGTGTTTCAACATCTGGATTTCATATGAGTAAAATGGGTTTTGATTTTGTTCTTGTGCTTATTTTTCGTGTTGATTGAACTTTACTGTAGGATTTGTATACATTTTTGTGTGTTCTTTAATAACAGCCGTTAATAAAAAAAAAGAATTAAAATATAAGGGTATTTAGATTCAAGGTTTGTAAGACAATGAGGACGAAACCTACCTCATAGATTGTGTTAATTTTGATATTTGTGATCTATTTCTGCCATTTTGGACATTGATTTTTGAGAATCAACTCACACAGTGAGAAATGTGTTGTTTGGGGGGATTAACAAAGATTATCAATGTTGTTATAATTTCATGGGTACGGTGTATATGGTTGTTAAACTACATTTGAATCTTTTTGATGACTTTCTCATAATTTTTTGGGTACATAATGCTTGTTGGTTGACATGCAAAGGTTGGCATAATATTTTTTTGGTTTACAGTCATGGGTTTTGAGGTTTTGGCTTTGATTTTTCGGAGAATTCATTGTGTGTTCTTTGTTTCAAATTATTTGAGTTGTTGTATTATATTTCATAGATGATAGACGAGTTTCGTTTCGATTTTGTTCATTGCTGCAGCACAAAACAGTGCACATGATGTATAAAAAAAATATACAACGCTTCGGTAGAGGTTGGAGTTGAGAATACTTGTAATCAAAAGGCTTCCAATGTTTCGACCTCCTATAGCGAGTGGTATGAGGAAGATTAGTAGTTAAAGGAAGTTTTCGGAGTAGTGGTTTATGGTCGTTTTCTGTTAAGGGGATGCTTCCTGTTTCTCCTTCGGAGACTCTTGTAATTGTGGTTGCTTGCTTTTGGCTTCTCCTCCTTGGAGAATTACTATCAAATCTCTTTTCTCTCTAACACCAAACCTTCAAGGACACGTGTCGACACCTTATTAATCCACTTAATATCTTTTTTTTGTCTGATTTCCTTTTATCTTTCTTTGCATCCTCATCGTTTCTCCTCTTTCTCTTCCTATATTTTTTCTCCCTTCTTCAATGCTTTGCTTCAGTTACAAATTAAAGTTAATGGGTGCATCTGAAAGGACCTTTGAGATGTTTTCTCATTCTGTTCAACTTCTTCTCACATATAAGCTAATCGTGAAACCCCAAAAATCGCAAAAAGGAGAAGAAGATGCTGAGAGTTGTTGTGAGAAGGATCTCTTCGCTTCCCTCTAGGTCATCCACGACGAGCTAACGACCTTTCTCTCTCGCAATCCTCCCATGTCCCTATTGAGAACTTCTTTCACCGATGCGATCCCTAACGGGAACTTCGCTCACCGATTCGGTGAGTCCAAGGTCGTTCTTTTTCACCCTTTCTACTCCATTTTCGTTTTGCTTTGGATTTATATTGCCGGGTCTGATCTTGGGTTGAGGTGGGATTGATTAATTTCTGATTCTGAGGATTTGGGATGCTTTTCTCAGTCGTGGATTGGAATCTGATTTGGTGGGTTGGTTGAGGAATTCATCAGCAGCAGCATGGAGATTGTGGGTTGGGTTTCATTTGGTGAGTTGTTTCAGTAATTCATCATCTGTAACATGCAGATTATGGGTTGGGTTTTGATGTTATTTTTGGAATTGGAGGTCCTACGTTGACATTTTATGATTGGTGTGTTTTGTTGTTTGAATTGCAGGTACTATGTTGCGTCTCTGTCCATTAAGGTTTTTTGTCGATTTTGCTTCGTTTCTGGTAAGGGTTTCTGGGTTTATCTTCGATTTTGCCGATATTGCTCTTATATCTTCGATTTGATTGGATTGTTTGATAAGCCGATGAATGGTAATATGTGGTTGTCTATATTGCCGCATGTGTTGCTTTTAGGCTAACACATTATTCTTAGTAGGTGGATTCATATGAAACAAATAATTGGCACATTAGTTAGATTATTAAGGGTCAGAAAGCAAGTATTTCATGTGATGACACTGAGAATTGAAAACTAAAAAAATATATGTATGATATGCACGTATGCTTAACATGCAAACATTAGCTTCTATCTAAGGACTTTCAAACCCGTCTGAGATTGACTTTCTATTCCTCATGATCATCAGGAAACTTAAGAAGACAAGAGATTGTGTCAGGTTATTAGATTATTGAAGACTAATTGTAGTGTGTAATATTAGATGTAGTAATGCTTAAGTAATAACATACAAGTTGATATATAGTTTCTGAAGAAAATGAGGCCAAATCTTTGGGTATGAGCTAAATGAAAGGGGGCATCAAACGCAAGAGGCTTATGGCTGTGGCCTCTTTTCATATGGATGATAAATAAATACTTAAAAAAAATCAAATTGAATTATCTTCTTTGCTGACTTTTCTTTTCAACAATGGCTATTGTAAACGACTATTTAGCTCAACATGATGTTGTGTGGATGGGTCGTGTTCATCACTTTCTACGTCTAACAGCTGCCCTTATTCAGGTTTATATTTGACTGAGATGATCTTGAGCTTCCATCTTATGGTAACAAATTTAGATTAGATGGGAAAAAATATGTAAAGTCAATGTGTGAGACATCAAATAATATCAGGAGGGTACACATAGCTTGGTATTAAGCTTGAGAACTTTGCAACTTAAATTTCAATTTCAAACATATGCTGAGGTACTTGAAAATTGGAGGAAAAAGGTGTTAAAACGATAGCAATTAACATTAATACGCCACATATCACTCTATCTATAGTTGAAAAATAAAGGTATCGAAAATGATCTCCAAGATAAATTGTTGGTATTGTGACATAAACCAAAATCTACCCTTGGTCTTGCTTACTTTTGTGTATTGGCATGTGCAAGTCAGGTTCCTACTTTACTAGCCACATTGTGTGGCTTGAGATAAACAAGTGGATGTTAAAGCAAATACTGGTACAATTTATATGAAGAACAAAAGGGTAGTGGATAGTTGGATTAAAATTAGTCATCATAAAATTTACTTTGGCTGTAGTTTATTTTGACCTTGATATAAATATGTTTTGCATTGATGCATGTGTCTGTCCAGACAAACATGTACAAACAGTAAATAAGAATGATTAGGCTAAATTGATGTTCGTAAAATATTCTTACGCATGCAAGCTTGCTGTACTTTAACCATTATGTAAATGGGGGTGTATGTTGCACTTATCATGGTACTGCGTTACATCGTTGTCCATTCAGGTTTATTGTCGATTTTGCTTCGTTTCTGATAAGGGTTTCTGGTTTTATCTACGGATTTAATTAATTTTCTTTATGGCAACAGTGGCCACCAATTTGTATTCTATCATTAATAGATTTGGCATTCATGATGACTTTAACTGTTTGGTTGATCAACACATCATTATTGTTGCTTATTTGTCGTTTGGGATTAAGACTTTTCATGCAATTGTTTGAGTATGTATGGTACTGAGAAGAAACACATATTATAATAGCTCTTTGTCTTCATTTTACAGGTTCATTCTGCATCATCCTTTCGCCCAAACTCTTACAACAGAGCAAGAAGGGTACAAATTTAGATTTTCTTACTGCTCTACTTTTTTATTATCTAAGAACTTCTGCTTATACTAATGGAGTAATGGAATTTTAAAGTTTCATTCTTTGGATAGTAATGGAGTTGTATATAAACTTCTTAATGTTTAGAGAAGGACTTGACAGTGATGATGAAGATGAAATTTGGAAATGAGTTTGTACAATAAAGTGTTATTTTTATCCAAGCCTGTTTATGCACTGCTATATATTGGCTGATTTTAGTTTCTGACCTTTGTACCTTTTGTGTTTTTTCTTCACAATTTAGGATTCTCCTCTCTTTAAAATACAACTATTCATTCTTTTTTTTATCATATATATTACCAATGAGCGAGAAGAGGTCAATTTATGGCATGAAGGTTTTGAATGCCAGTTTGGTAGTTTACCTGCACCTCTTAAAGAGTCCGTTGTCTCAATCGATCTTTTGAGCTCAGCTCTCTGCTCTTCAGCTGGGCATTTTTTTCCTTAACTTTGCAGTTAGTTGCTTGGGTTGATAAAGAGTATATTGAGGATCCTATTGATGTCAAGCCACATGTAAGACAATTTGGTGTTTTTCCAAAGAGAAACATTGATGTGCCGTTTTGCCACTTGAAATAATGGCATGCGATGAATCTTGACGTTGCAGGCATGTGATTCAATTCCAAATTTTCAACAGAGATTCCAGGCTCAAAGGCTAAAGCGGTTTGATGATATGTCATGTTTGGTAATCATTTTTGTCTTTTATTATTTATGTTGTCCGACTTATCATATATCAGTAATATGATGTGCTAATTAAAGTGCATGATTCTTTGCTTCTCATATTGTAAATATATCATTGTTTGACTGATGGGTTGTTTCCTTCTGATAGAATCATTAGGCAAGATAATCAAGTAATTATAACTCTTAAACTGATGGTGACTTAAACATGTTGCTAATTCTTCTCTTTTTTGTCCTTTTGCTTAGCATTATGCTTTGTTCCTGGCATTTGCTTCCCAGTTGTTCTCGGTCTTTGGAAACATAACAAGGTATACCATCAAATCAATTGGGTTAAATTGGGGTTTTGATGGGAGGTCGGGTAGATCACATGTTTCCAAAGCAATATATTTGTTTACTCTAATTTAGAAGTATTCTTAGTTCCCACGCGCAGATTCTCTAATTGAAGCTGGAAATGAGATTTATTACAGATCCCTGTTTGTTGAGGTATGGATACAATTAAATTAATTAATTCACTGTTTTACTATGCTGCATAACTACCTATGGCCGTTAAATTCATCGTTTTACCTGGTTTGATGCCGCCAACTCTTTTAATTCAGGGTCTTTCTATTTATGCAAAATAATATACAGTTATATTGTTTATCAGTTCTCTTCTTTGTTTTCCCGGTATGCGACCCTCACAACAATTACTTAAAACAAGAGGGTCAGTGTATAACATTGGAATGAAATTAGTATTTTACGTTTGTAGGAATCGAACTAAGATAACCCTGCATCCCCCAATAGAAGGTGTTTATTATTTGAGACTTTGAGCAATAAACTTGGGGTTAATATGGTTCGAAAGTTGATGCTCGAAAGCATTGAAAAATAGAGCTGTATTGGGATTTACATTGATGAAAATATTTATAGGTATGCATGGTGGAATTTTGTAGTTTGTTATGGAATATGACGAGCTTACTTGACCCATTTTTTGATATTTAGGATGGAATTATTGATGGATTACATCTATATGGCCTTATCATTGTACTGAGTTGTCCATTTGTAATTTACTTGATTTTGTTAGGGTTGTGCTACTTTATATAGATTTAAGCGTGGTCATTTAGTCTTTTAGCTTTAATGTGGAGGTAAGTTGTGCAACTTCACAAATATTGTTTCCAAAAAACCAGTTTTATCTCACTAATCATAGTGATTTACTTGAAAGAAATTCCTTTCCCGAAATGCAGGTTTACCAGTATTTGAGAATCGGAGAAACAACGTAGGAACTTTTTGGGGAGCTAAACATTACAACTGCAATTGGACTCCATGCATTGTCTTCTCATTCAGAATTTTGTTTGGAATTGGATGAAGCTCTAATCAAGAATCCCTTTATGGGTGTTTGCTTGGACTCATACTCAGAGAATTTAAATATTTTTATTTTACAACACAAAGATATATATGAATATTTGTATGTTATATGTAGAGTTAAGTTTGTTAGCGATTTTAGCCAACTCTATTTTATCGCATATACATACATATGACATTTTTTATGCCTTATGCTTCGCTTGGCTTCATGCAATGTGTAGTTTGTACAGTTAAAGTAGGTAGGCTTCAATTGAGTAACAGTGATAAAAATGCTTCAGACTTTCTTGAAATAAATTAGCATGCTTCATAGTTTCTTGAAATAAATTAGTTGACAGTGTATAATATAAATGAGAATTATAGCATATTATCTACTGCTGTTGTTAACATTCAAATGTAGCGATTAGCTATAAAATGTAATAGGTTTTGACACTCGGAGACAGTAGCCAAAACAATTTATTAAGAGGGAAAGAGAGATAAAGCACATCTGACAGAGTACAAAAGACCAAAACTTTTCTAGTGCAAATTTGAACTATATGATATAAGATGTCAAATGTATTTTATTTTTAACGACAGACACCACGCGTTACGCAGTACCTTCACCTAATATAAATTGAAATCTTTGTAATTGAATGAGTTTCTTATTAGGCGGCCCTTTTGTTATTTACACATACATTACCAGGATAAATATAACATTATTGGCTATTATTGTCACTACGTACGCACAAACATTTGTAAAATATTATTCCCAAAAATAAATAATATCAGCGTTTGTATCCATCACTCACCGTTCATCGTATGGTTTTAAGATATGTTATGGTAGATAGAAAATGTATCTTTAACGCCTGGCACCGCGCATCGCGCGGTGCCAACACCTAGTACAACTTAAATGAATGTTGATTACCGGATTAAAGTCTCATAGTTCATATAAATAAATAAGTTACTACTAAAAGAAGTTTATAATCAAAGTCTTATCGATTATGAATAAATAATCTTAACCGAATTGTCTCGTCCATGTGAAGTTGTTTAAGATTAGTAGTCTCGTCCAACTCATGTTGGTGAAGATTCTTATAGAGTTGTCTTGTATGTGTCGGGTTGTTCAAGATTCTTGATCGAGTTTTCTTGGATGTTAGGCCGGTCAAGATTCCCACCGATATTTTTGTCCATGTCAATTGTACATGTTAGAAGCTTAATTCATTTGACCAATTTTCTGTTCGGTAATAATATTGTCTCTCATCATGCCTCTTCAGATCGAACCCTACAGTGTTCTCATATGAGTGGCAACAAGCGAAGACTACGATGTATAATGATTCACATATGAACATGTAACTCAATCTTATCAAAGCCAACAATTTTTCAGCCATTCATGTTCTTTACCAAGGTTCTTTGTGTTTCATAACACGAAGCATTTTATACCAACATAACACCTTGTAGGATGGTGGCCATAAAGAGTACATGAAGGTGCTCCATTACTTTCCTGACAATTTTGGAGGTTTTGGGGCCCATCTATTTTGCTCAAGAACCATAACAACTAAGAAGATCCATGAAAGCAAATAGATGACAATGGCAATTGATCACCAAGCGTTGTCATAATGTCATATCTGTTTTCTTTAGCATAATCCACAAGGGGAAGGGGATGTTAAAAACACTGTGTCACCCTGCAGCTCCAATACATAACATACTATTGCAGTGATTGGGGCATGCTCAATCTTGAGTGCATCATGCATATTTCACAATGTAGGTCATGTTCTAGCCTTATAAAGTTGCAGCGACCATGTAATGCAGGGTAGTTATGAGAACTAGGAACACTTCCATTTTCAAGAATTGCATTGAAATGTTATGCAGAAGCCATTACTGACATCGGTCCATACACCGGTGATACCCCCTCCACCATTCTCATTGGCACCACCGTCATTGCCACCTTTCCCTGGTCCACGCTTCCTGCCACGATCCATAAATCAGAACTCCCACCAGTAGGACGGGACAGTCAAGAGCGTGGCCCTACCTAGGAGTCCGGCTCCTGGCGGGAAATACCCCCAATTAATTGAGCCCTACCTTAGCGAGTGGGAGAAGTGGCCGGTCCTACAAGCATGGCCGCTATGGACGGGTACGGCACCCCCGGATAGTACACAAGAGTAGTCAGCGCACTGATGTGTTTGGAACTTTTCGAGAAATCGTGACTTCCTCATTTTTGCTCCGGCCAAATCTTAAAGGTAACTTTTTTGGCTTTGTGCGATACCGATCAAAGGAAGAAGCCAACCGAGCCGTTATCAGCCTGAATGGGTACAAGGTCAATGGCTTCAAATTGTTTGTAGCCATCGCCCGATGCCGGAAAATTAAGCCAGCGAGTTCATGTATAGAATTTGCTGACCGAAACCTCCTCGAGTCAGTCGTGGCAGATACTCTGGTTCCACTTGCTTCGCTTGAATTGCAGGTATCCGGTGGGGAGTTTGCAAATCGGGGTGTGTTTCCGCAGCTCCTTCTGAGAGCTTCTCTGTAATGGTTGTCCTTTGGACTGATCCTACTTGGATAAGATCTTTTCTCTAATAAATATTTTTGAGCTTATCCGGAAAAAAAAAATGGAACAAGTGGCCAATCCTGCGGTTATAGCCACCACAAGAAGAGAATGTGGCCCCATACCGCCCAAACCCCCATTGCAAGAAACATCATGAAATATACTACCAGGGGACAGGAAACTTTGGACCAACATGTCCTTCCAACCCTCTAAAACCCCTTGACCGGAATCAACATAACGGAGAGAGGTGGTTGGGGAGGAATCCAAGGTCCCTACTAGAACCTGACAAGTCCCTGCCTAGTATCCTGATGCCATAATATACCCCGAGGGTGCAAATGCGCTACCCTGACCCGGGAATAGGTAAGCATACCGATACCCACAACCAGGCTAGGACTGCTCTGCATCCTCACCAGGTCCAGTGAGTCACCTATCAAGCGATGGGTATGTGTGTAATCGCATACCTTGCCCTGCCAAAATCGATGCAAACCCGACATCTGGTTCCTTGCCCGGACCAAGGCCTCTTGAGGGAAGCCCAACTCGGGTGGCCCACCCGGCCCCAATCCGTGACCCGCCCAAAGAGGAATGGCTCCGGCCCGACCCCCCCTTTGGACCCACACCGGGCCTCGGGGTACCACCCAAGCCCGCCTCCCTACCAGTCCGGGAGGAGAAGCCCATCATTGGCCTAGCCCTCTGACCCGGAGCCAATGGGCCGTCCCTCTCCCCTGGCCCATTAACCGGCCCACGCCGCACCTGGTCCTGTGAAACCGTAGGAGGCTCCTTTCCCGGCCTCCTTCTCCACGTACCCACAATCTCCGGCGGCACCTTCATCGGTTGTCCCCTCCCCATAGACGACAAGATGTCCACCAAAATGGCCGGCCCTGATGATACTCGACCCCCACCTTTGCTTCCTTGGTCCGGTCCTCTACTTCCATCACCCCCGTCTGGACAGGACCCCACCGCAATCCCATAGGTGACGATCTCGATCTCGGTGAAAACTCCGCAAACTCCTCCACCCGACCTTGGCGTGGCAGCGACCCCCGTGCCAGACCAAACGCCGCTGCAACTCCTCCTAATACATAAAGGATTTGACCGGCTCGGGGAGAAAGTTTCATATGGAAGAGAGATTGATGGCCGTCGTTGGAAGACCGTCATCCGTTTCTCTTCCATCGCATACACATGAGCCGTGGAGGGAAAGGGTCCGTCGCCGGCACCTTGAAATCGCAAAAGCCCTACCCTAGATAGAGTATGCGCGATATCCATAGTTGCCGCCATAATAGAAAGACAAACTATGGGGAAAATACAAGAAGTAAACATGGTGATCAATCCCTTAAGCAACGTGATAATTTTGGATGGAAAAAGAGTAGTGTGAAATAAAATAAAATTAAGGGGGTGAAATATAAAAAAAAATAATTAAGAGGTGATTTGAAAAAAAAAAGTCGATAATAAAAAGAGCTGTGTGTAAATTTCCTTTTAAATAATAATAATATATCGTATTTGTTCAAAAAAGAAGAAGATAATTTACCCCATATTCTAATAATAGCATCGCCATATAGCAGCACAAAACACAGTTTGAAGAGGAGAGATGGTAGCTGCGGCATGAAGGCGGTGAAGTGGAAACTTGGCATTGCTAAGTCCATGGCAAGATGTTCTATCCGACCGAATAATAATTGTTCATCTATAAAAGTTCCACGTATACTAAAAAAGAAATCTATTTCTTAATTATCAAGTTTCTTATACTGTGGAGATATATATAGGTGTTTGTTTGTTGTTTAAGGAAACCTTCCTGATTCAGCAACTTAGTCCATGTATATATTAGGGTTTTAGGCGTGTATACAATCTAGTAGCAGCAGCATCGTCATCGCAGCACAAATTCAGTTTGGAGAGGAGAGATGGTAAGCGCAAGGTCTGCTAAGTCCGTTGATATCGCCGAGCTCCTCTTCACTCCGGAAAGGGACTTCCTTGTCAAAAACAACGGCCATAAGGTCTGATTTTCTTACATTAATTGTCTGTTGATAATACTAATAAATGCATAATTAATTAACGGTATAAATATATATATATATATATGATGAGCAGGTTATGGTTGGCGATCTAAAGGGCAAGGTTATTGTTCTATATATGGTTCCATTATTTGAGCGTTCCGTGAGGCCTAGAGAAAATCTGGATATGATTCAGTCTTACTATGAGCTTTTGCCTTTAGGCGGGGTCGAGTTTGTCTTCGTGCCTACTTATGTCAACAAGTCCAAACATGCGATGTATAATACACATATTGAGGTTGACGGTGAGTCTGAGGCTGTCTTCAATCACTTATTTTCCAATCTGCCTTTCCCTGCTATCCCCTTCTCGGACTCCGTGTCTTGCGGAGAACGCCTAGTTAAGACCTTTTCCGTTGAGTCGCCAAGGCCATATTTGGTGATCATTGATCATACCGACGCAGTTGTTTGGAAGAGAGATGCGCGGCCATATGCTACTATTTTCAGACTCTTTGGCGGGGCTGAACTTCACCCTCTCTCTGCTGAGAGGATCCGAGCTTTAGAGGCTGAATTTTATTCAGGTGGAAGTAGTTTTCGTCTTGACTCCAGGATGCGGCTTATTAACCAGTGGGATCAAATCTTGGCATCCCCTACTCGTGATTTTCTACTCTCAAGCAACGGTGATCAGGTATATTACATACTTAGGTCCACTTATATCAGGTCAGACTTGCTATTCAACATACATTTTGTTTATTTTTGGTGTTACAGGTTTCCATCTCCTCTCTTAAGGGCAAGGTCATAGGCTTGTACTTCT
>JAYMTN010001742.1:0-12224 GCA_036897425.1 Erodium trifolium
TCCTGAAAGACTGCTCATGGGAGGTCCGAGGCGTCCTCTGGTATGACTCGTCTCTCCTAGAGTACCCTAAGGATAAGCAGGTGAAACCCTACGCCACAAACTGGGGTGAGAACCCTACACCATCCCACCCACACAGATCGGGGCTTCCTTTCCCGAGGACGATTTCTATGGGCTCCCCGCTTCTGGGAAGGAACCCCCGAACTTCCCCAAGCACGATACCTAATCAATAGGTAGTTTCGGGTAACACCGGAATATTGATCGATCGCCCCCTGGTATATCTATCACAGAGGTTCCGGTTTCAACGCCTAGGGAGGTTGTGGGTGTTTCTATAACCGAAGCCGGGATACTCAAGCGGTCGGAAGCTGGAGCACCTACGGACGACCAGGTAAGTACGGGGAAGAAGCCCCTCCAGGAGGAATGGTAGGTCACCCAGGCATCAGGGACTGGCCCAGGGAGGGTGACCTAGGACGATGCTTTACCTCCCAATACTACTCGTGTTATCCTTGGCCATTACTGTTTCGACAATATTTCGAAGCAGGACCTTCAATATCATCTTCGCACCCGTTTTCTTTTTGGCCCTTATGGCCTCCAAACACCGCCAGTGGCGGTTTTACTAGTAACATGATTGGTGAATTTTGATTCCGTACTGTCTTTGTTTAGTGGTCAGCGAGCTTATTCCTTAATGCACATCGTTGAATTGATTTTTGAAGTTCAATGAAATTTACAACGTTTGCAAAAAAACAATAATACACGTTCAAAATGTACTTTTACCATCACCAAAAAAATAAAACTACAGTGTAAAAAATGAATAGTTTAGGATACTTTTTGTAATTATAGCTTTCTATTTCGGTGGAAGAATGGGCTAAAAAAGCCCACTTACTGTTGGGCCAGCCAAGGCCGACTTATAGATAAGCGGTCTAGTAAACGGGCGTTCGTTCTGTTGATTGTTAAGTCGACAGGACTCCCGGTTGAGATCATACCGTGAAGAAAATCTAATCCAATCTACGGTCCACATTGCGAGTGAAATACCAGTAGCGTGCACCGAGAAACACCTTAGCCATCTTCGAAAACTGAGATCTTCAAAGGAACCAACCAGCAGCCGTCGGCGTCAACCCCACCAAAAATCTCTGTTTTTGATCGTTTCGCAGACTTCAGCGTCGGAGAGATGAACGGAGCAGGAGCTCAGGCGATGAAGAGAGTACCTCGCATCAAGTTTCCCCAGAGACACACCAAACCTTCTGGTCTGCAATCTCTCTATCATCATCTCCTTCAATATATATGAATAATGAATGTTGCTCCATTGCGGTTTCTCATTTGCCTCATGCGGTTTCGATTCTCGTCCTCGTTTGATTTTTAATACAGTATATTTGTTATGATTATATTTGTGACAAGTTAGTTTAATGGTGATTGGTGGTGTAGGTCTATTAGATTTGATGAGGAAAACTGGAAAAGGAAGAGACTCTGATGATAATTTGGTCTGATATTAGATTTGCTGGATGAATATTTGGTTGAATGTATGATACTAATCATATATCTTCAATGTAATAATTGGTTTGATGTGCAATTTTGGCATTTGGTATTGGAATTGTCTACATTTTGTTTAGGGAGTGCATTGTGTAGTCTAGATATTGGACCACAAAACAAATCACTCCCTCCATCCAAAAGTAAATGCTGCACTTTGTCCCATAATATATGTTCCATTTCCTTTTTAGCTAATTAATTAGTTACATGTTTTGCACGAGCATGCTCAGGTGAGGAATAAGGCAGTGATAGGGGCTCTGGCAGAAGATAGCACCGGACCCCCAATTAGTTTTGACAACTTGAGTGGTGGGGACATGATAACACATGAGGGTAAAAGATGAAAAATCAAACTCTAAAAATTGAATTCATAATAATCAGATGAGACATTTTTTTTTTGTCACGGGGAGAGTAACAACTATGAAGTTGCTTGTCATTTGGATCAATTTTTTTGATAGATGTCGGCTTGATAGATTGCTTAGGTGGAGTGTATTAAACTTTTGAAATCTTATAGTGTGTTCAAATACAAGCATAGATGACACTTTAGGGGGTTATCATTGAGTTAGGCTAAAGATGAGTTCCAGAGCATTTATTATTTGTGGATAAGTACTGGCTATGGGTTTATGTGATTTTAGCGCAATGCCAAAAATCTGATGGGACGACTTTGAGTCTTGACGGGTTTGTGTAAAACTTCTTCTGAGCTTTAAAACCTAGTTTTGCCTAGTTTCTCTGGATCCATCTCAAAGTTGTTTTGACTATGATTTCCTTCTACAACCTCATTTGGCATGATGAACTTGTAATCAGGCACCAATGTTTGGATTTTTCAGATGTCTCCAATTTTACGTGAATCATGAGACTGGACTTGGGGGTATGATGTAGCACACCAACTTATTTAATTGCAATATAGGCGATCAGCAAGTTTCGTATAGCTATTGAAACTATATACTTGCCATTTCCTTATATTTTATGTGCTACTTAGTTGAGCACTTGTCGTGTCTCATTATGATGAATCTTCCTTTTCTACCCTTTCATATTGACATTAACCAAGCATTGTTTATTATATTTACTATATTAAGGGTGTATGCATGAAAGATCCAGTGAGATTTCTGACTTGTATGATACAGATTTCATTTTCAACTTGTTTTTCTTTTGGAGTATGTCTGCAATGATTATCGATTTGTCACCATTTATTTCTGTTGTGCAATTTTGTATGCTTTCCAGATACAACAAGCATTGAGGAATTGTTTTTTACAGGGTCCGGACTCCATAATGAAGCAGCTGAAAATTCTGATCTAACATTCTTCTCGAACTCAAATGTTTCAAAAGCTGCAGCAGGGAAGGCTTCTCTTCAGCCCAAACGAACTCCATTGTCAGATAAAGAGATTGAGGCTATTTTGGTAAGTAGAAGTCTCCCATTTGCTGTTCTATTCTAACCAAATTTTGGTTTTGGAGTTTAACTGCAGATTGAGATATGTCACCTAGGTTTTACTTTTAGGAACACTATTTTGATCTCATCACTATGAGACCATTTAATCATAGTATCTATCACCTAATTAAATAATAGGCTATGCTATGAATATGATTAATGCTTCATGCTAGTTGCATATGTTCATGTTGCTAAGTAGTGTTTAGGCTGATTATTCTTCCATATGATAAAGTACTTCTCTGTCATACAGGTATATTTTGTTTTGTTAATTAACCATATTCCTGCTGCTGTTAAGTAATAGCCGAGGATCGGCCCTTTCTCTTGGAATGGATTTCTATCATTCCCTCAATCCTGTTTCTCATATCTAAAGCTGATAATTTTTTATGCTAATGATTGTTAGTCTGGGCTATGTGATTGTTTGAAACCAGTTCCTTTACTTGATTCCATTTTGATCAACATGGTTTGGCCTATGCAATTTGTTTTCTTTTATCAGTTTATTTATTGGCTTTTACTGTCTTGTGCAGTTGGGTGGCTGCTTCTGATACGATGATCGAGCTTCTACAATGGAGATCTTTTACTGTCTTGTTTAGTGAAATACCATTTCCTTTGTAGAAAAAGGAAAAAAAAAATCTAAATAACACAGAACATTAAAGATATGAAAACTGAAGTCATGTAGTCTTTATTTGATCAATACAATTTATTCATCTGAGTTTTGTCACTAGAGAAAGGAGTGTTTACAATGACAAGTGATGTTTTCTCCTTGATTGCACACAGGGCATAAACAAATATACAAGCATGCTTACAGAGAACGAAGAAGAAAGATTCATTGTGAATCCTTGTCCACCAGAGCTTCAAGCACAACTGACTTTGGATTTTTAGCCGGAGGACCCTTCTCCCGGCGCTCAAGCTCCTCTAAGCGAAAAGTTATCAACTTATCCCAATTTCCTCCCTCGAACAGAACCCCAGCCCTCCCATCAGTGATCCTCTGAACAATGCCACAGTACATATAAAACGGATTGTTCGGGTTCTTCACAATGGCAATCATACCCGGCATCAGAAGAGGCAATTCTGGAGCTTTGGCTTTCTTCGAGGTTGCTAGAGCAACCATATCGTCCTCACCTTTGGCTGATTTAGTCTTCTTTGGAGGAGGTGGGTTCTTCTCAATGAACTTCCTCAGTCCTGTCTCCCCGCCGGGAAATCCTCCGGTCAGCCCCATCAGCTCCTTGTCAAAACCATCGTCCGGAACAGGAACCTCGGCGGAACCAGAGCTCTGTTCCGTGTCGGTGGAAGCTGACGGTGAAGGTTGCTCTTCTATGCTCTTCTTGAGCTCTTGTTCAATCCCTTTCTCTCCGTTGCAGAGTCCCCTGCCCCCGAGTATCTGGAACAGGTCGAATTTGGCACTTGCTTTCGGGTAAGAGGCTGATCGGTGTTTGGAGACCGAGAAAAATGAATTGGTAGGGAGGATTTTTCTTCCGAGAAAATGGGACTTGAGTTGAGGGCCTTGAAGGGTTGGGAGGGTGATTGAAGAAGAAGCCATGTGTGTGTTTTGCAGTAAGAGAAGGGGAAGGAAAGAGAGAAAAGGTGTGCTCTTTAATGTTTAAATGAACCTCTGCCACTCAATGGGCATGGGATGGATATATTCCTATCTCGTTATTTACTTGTCATCATCAACAAGTTTTTATTGGTCACTCAAGATATGCTAGGATTTATGAAACCTCTCCACCTGTCCCATGAACTGTAATGGATCTCAATCCTCATTCTGGTACTACAAGCATGAACACTGACTTGTGGATGTTAAAACATCTCAGACCCGATTAAATAGTGTACTATATTAGTATTATAAATGATTTTATTTGGGGCCATTTGTTGTCCCACTTCAACTTGCTTGTTTTGTTTCTGTACGAGGTGGTAGTAAGGGCTGGGCCAGCTATACAGCCCCCGAAAGTTGGGCTTGGCCCATGAACATTTTAAGGAGTTCAGGTACGGAGAAGATTTGAAGCTGACCCAAAGGTTATTAGTTATTACGTGTGGTTCCAAAAGCGTGTGTTTAAGTCAAACCGACAGATCTACGAGGCGTTGCTGTAGTTATTGAGTTACTCGAGGGTTTTAATGTCATTTTGTAATTTTTTCATCCGCCACACCAAACACGAATTTGGTGCTGCGAATCAGGAGAAACAGTGTGGTAGAAAAATCCCTCGATTCCACATTTCCTCATATCTGTCCCTCGCGCGCAACGTTTGAGCCGCCATTGTCGCCTTCTCTCGATCTCCGATCCCTTGTTCCGCCCCGAGTCTCTGGCGATCTGATCCGTTTCTCTCCGGCGATTATCTCGGCCGGCGTTGCCGTCACTCCAGATTCTGGCCACTGTAACAGCTACACTCTCTCCGTAATAGTCGGGGATGCCTTTGGTGTTTCTTAGCTGGCTTCGTCAACATTAGAGTCCTGTCCTTAACTACAAATTAGGGTTTTGGATTTCATTTCCATTGATTTATTATTTCAATTTGTTGGATACCTGCAAATTTTGATGGCGAAGAGCTCGCGGCATAAGTCGTCTCACAAGCAGAGCAAGCACAGTTCGAAGGAGGATAGGGACTACTCCTCGGACTCTGAAGAGGATGTGAAGGTGAAAGGTAGGACTGGTAAGGGAGAGAGTAGCGTTAGGGGTTCGCGGGAGTATGCTGCTGGCGAGAAGAGGAAGGTCAGTTCTCAGTCGCGGGATGGTCATGGAGATGCAGCGGAAGAGCTTGGTTCTTCGAAGCGGCGCAAGGATGGCGCAAACGAGCTAGAGGACTGTTCGGTAGCCGTTTCTGAGAAGGTTCCGAAGTCCGGAAGCTCGCGGCTTGAATCGGAGAAGAGTTCGAAGTCATCTAAGTCGAAGGCCGAGTCCAGGAGTAGAAGTAGTCGAAGAAGCGAGAATGGAAGTGATAGAAAGGAGGAGATTGTGGAGATTGTAGAGATAGTGGATGAAGAGCTTGGGTCAAAGCTGAAGGATGTGAAGGAGAATGATCTGGGCCGCATAAAGGCTGCTGCGCATAAAGAGAAGGAACGTGGGTCTGAAAAGGATAGGAAAGCCAAGGAGAAGAAGCAGCAAGATGCTGAGAAGCACACAGATTATATTGAAGTGAAGAAGAAACAGAAGTCTAGATCAAATGAAAATACTGGTAAGTTAACTTAATTGGTAGATCTTATTTGTTTTTTTTTTTTGATGTGAAATTATATCATATCATCATGATTTGAGTTTTTGTGTGTTATATTCCCGTATTGTGAAACATACTATGCAAAATGTTTAGATTTGCTACTGATTTGAGTACTACATCTGATAGTTTGGTACTGATACAACCATTTATAAGTAAGCATGCCCTTTAAAAGATAAAAAAGCTACGGATGGCAGTTCAAAATGCATGCAAGATTGGTCCAAGTTTCAGATACTAGTTGAAGCTATGAGTGTGAGTTTTAAGAGTAATACATAGTCTCTTTTATGAAGAATTGTGTTTTAAGGTCTGAGGAGTGTATGTAGGGAATACTACCTAGTCAAAATGTTTATCTTCTGCTGGTGCAAGGAATTACTACTTGTTAGGTCTTGTAGAGGATTCTGCTTGTTTTTAAGATGTTTGATAAATCTTAAGGCTCTACTAATTTATTGATTGTATTTTGTTTGCATGTAGAAATTAACTTTTTTTTTACATTAACATTGTAGCATGTGATGAATATATACGTGTACCTTTACAGAGCAACCTAAACAAGATGATCTGGGAAACACTCACCTGGAGAAGGATCTTGAGAAACAGGCAAAGAGTAGAGATGGTTCTGTTGAGAAGGATGCATATGCAGATAATAAACGAGGCAATGAAGATAGGAAGCTGTCAACAAGAAGAGAGCAGGCCAAGGATGGAAGATACAAGGAAGATAAGCAAATTGATGTAAGCTATAGAGATAGTTGTAGAGACGACGTTGACAGGGAAAGTAGACACAAACATGGAAAACGCAAAGAAGAGACAGATGATAATGGTAGGAACAAGGATGGAAGACACAAGGGAAGTGGGCACATCGATGACGTCCATAAATATAATTACAAAGACGAAGTTGACAGGCAAAGTAGACGCATAGATGGCGAACACAAAGAAGAGACTAACAAGAATGGTAGGAACAAGGATGGAAGATACAAGGAAGATAAGCACATTGATGGCATCTATAAAGATAGTTACAGAGATGATGGTGACATGGAAAGTAGACATCAAGATGGAAAACATAGAGAAGAGACGGACAGAGATAGTAGGCATAAGGGTGGAAGAGATAAGGAAGATAAGCAGTTTGATTTAAGCCATAAAGATAGTTACGGAGATGATATTGACCGGGAAAGTAGACACAGAGGTAGCAAGCATAAAGAAGAGACTGACAGAGATAGTAGGCACAAGGATGTCAAACATATTGAGAAAGATGGTAGGCACAAGGATGGAAGGCAGAGAGAGAATTATGATCAGAAAAGTAGATATAGGGATGGAAAACTTAGAGATGATTTTGATAAAGACGGTGGACACAAGGATGACAGACATAGAGAAGATTTTGACGATGACGGAAGACGCGGGGATTGTAAGCGAAGAGAGGATGGTGACAAGGAGAAAAGATACAGAGAGGATAAGTACAGAGATGAATATGCATTGAGAGATTATCCTAGTGGCAAGTTTGATGGTAAGCGTATGAGGGATGAAAGTAGCCACTCAGAAAGTCGGTCTAGGAAATCAAAATATCATCATGATAAATGTGATACTAGTCCAGTTTATAGTGATCAAGATATCAAACAGGGAGATGATAAGCGAACAAGAAGATTTGATCACAACGAAGACGAAAGTGACCTAAGATCTCGGAAGACCAAAGAGCAATATTGTGATGCGCGAAACAAATCTATGGACACCAGCAAGACAGACATAGTTTCTGACAAAGAGACACATCATTCTCGCAATGCTGATCCTGACTCAAATGCTACCCGTAATTCACATGGTGATGAAGATAAATTCAGGTCCATATGCTACTAATTTTAAAAATATTTTCCCGTGCACTTGTACATCTGTCTGATTTGATTAAGATTGCTGGCTCAATCTCTTTCTGTCGGTTGTTGCTCATGCTCCCCCTTCAACTTTTCGATGAATTTTGTTTCTGTGTGCATGGGGATTTCTGATATAATTTATTTGGATGTAGTGCTCATTAGTAGAAGCAAAACAGTTCAGTAAAACAAAAAAGGAGATGTTAAAATATAATATCTTAGAACTTCTGTTGTTTAGTTTAATATTTATTTGCTTTTAAGGTGTTCTAAAAAATATTTTATATGGTTTTTATTGTCGGATAAAATATAAGTGGCTTATATCTTACTGTACTAGTACCTGCCTGTCATGTGATTTGTGTGTACACTGGCAGGACTCATTGTTACCGATGTTTGTATGATGTAATTATGTTGGCACTTGACATGCCAATAAAACATACATCTACTGTCACTTACTGATGACTTCTCGGTTACTAACACATTGACTTTACTAACCAGCATGTCCTTGTTGACCTATTGTAGGCGCTCAAAACAAGAAGAATCGAAGTACAGGGACTCGTCTCCTGAAGAAAAAGTTATTCATGATATGAATTCATGTATAGACATAACAGGTTCTTTTGGTGTTTCAGAGAAGGCTTCCATGTCTCAGATGAGGGAGCGGCTTAATGTTGAGGACGCTGGATATAAACATGACTTTTCATCTGAAAGGTATTTGAAACCTGATGTCCGCACTTCACCTGGTCAGCAGGTTGTTAATTCCACTTCATCTAGTATTCACCAAATACACATAGCGGAGGCAGGTGTTAGACAGAGTTCTGACGCGGAAGAATTTGGACAGAGGAACAAGGAAGCAAGAGGTTTGTTGAGTAGTAAGAACAAAAGGGGTTCGAATGTACCTTCGGAGACACCTTCTGTAGTTGATATTCCCCAAGTAGATGGAGGCAACTTTACCTCATCATCACCTACTGGTCGAACAAGTCACTTGCCTGGCAATTCCAGGCCACGCTTCCGTCCATCTCCCTCGTTTAGAGCATCAAAGGATGGTCATTCACCTTTTGGTTCTTTTGATGAAGACAACAGGGGTAGGTCAAATAACCGTTACAAGAGGAGTGGTAGCTCCAACATGGGTAGATCACAAGGAAATTCTTGGAGTGGTGTCCCTAATTGGTCTTCTCCAGTAACAGGCAACTTCATTCATTTTCAAAATGGTCCACCTTCTGTAGGGTTTCACCCTATGATGCAGCAATTCTCTGGCCCACCCATGTTTGGGATTAGACCTTTGATGGAATTTACTCATTCTGGAGGTCCTTACCCAATTCCTGATGCGAATGGGTTCTCTAGTCATGGGCATCCATGCAGGTGGCCAAACCCCATTGGTGACTCTTGCCCTCCTTTGTCCCATGGCTGGGATGTAAAAAATGGTGGTGAAGCTCACATATATGGGAGGCTAGATTGGGACCATAACAGATCTCCAATGAATCATCAAGGGTGGGGCGCTAATGCAGACATCATGAAGGGGCAAAGTAGCCTTGTTACTATGGAGTTGCCTTCTACTACTGAGAAAGAGGAGTCCTCAGTACATACACCATCAGATAATATTTCAGTTGCCCAGTCAATCCAACAAACTAGGAATGATCTGAATGAGCTGGATTTCCAGGCAGAGAAGAGTGAAATTTGTCCGTCCAGTGATGCTTTAGCAAAGGAAGCATATACATCTCCTAATACTGGCACTGAAACAAAACCCTATCCCTCTAACATGTCACGGAATGTTGATGCTTGTTATTATCAAGCTTATCTCTCGAAGCTTGACATTTCAGCAGATCTTTCCCATCCAGATCTATATGAGAAGTGCACGAGCTTAATGGGTATGAAACATACTGAAATTATCATCGAAGATTCTTCCCGATTTTCATATATTGAGGTATGATATGATGATATATGCTGTTTTGATAGTTTTCATTTCAGTCACAACCTCGTTATCTTCTGTTTAAAGAAATAATCTTAATAGCATATTTGGTATTCTTTTACAGGAAGTTGTTCAAGCCAGAGTAAAGATTTCAAAGCTTAGTTCCAATTCTTCACTCTTTGTGGCCATCAATGATTCTGTCCATCAGGTATGTGCTTGTTAGAACTGGATTAACGTGGACTCTATCTCCGTCATTTTAGCCTATAATATTAGATGACATGTGTGTAAGTTCGTTCAAGCATATTTTTCTATAACGTTGCAATATATACTTTCTGGGGTCAATTCTCATAAGATTTTTGTGAACCACAAATTTTCTCATTGCTAATGTTAGTTGTAAGTTTATGCATGTGCTAAATAACATGTATCCCGCACCTTGGTGAAGTTTAACGGCTCGGGTTCAATCTACAACCCTGGGGTTGTTGTGCCAAGGCTAACTATTAGTAAAACATCAAAAATTGCTACACATCAGGATGCCTTGTGCTATTCTTCCGTGATTGTTTGTACCATCTTCTATTCTTTAATCACTTGTGTAACAATTGAACTTAGGAAATTGTATGCATCTTTCATACGCATAATAATTTGAAAAGCTGAGGGTAATATTTATCTTATATTTTTGGACGTTCTTGTGATTAAAACTTGCAGAAAGCCATGCAGTTGTACAAGAAGCAACAAGAAGAGACGAGTGCTCGTCTGATCTCATTATCTAATGGCAAAAATAACTCTCTTTATACTGTAAACAACATGGATGCATCTGCAGACACTGATATAGACAAAGCTGCGTCACTCGTTTTAATTTCTCCTTCTCCTGTAGTACCTGTTGAGAAAGAAGTTTCTCTGGTTGCAGCAAACAGCCCCGAGGAACTAGCAGAACCAGTTCCTTCTGTTGAAGTGGCAGAATTGGACTTGGGCAATGATGAAAAAACACGTTGTGGTGTTGAGGACGAGGTCTCTGTGACCCAGGCATCATCAGAGTTTGCTCCCAGTGAACCGCATTACATGGAAGAAGACTTGGGCATTGAACCTGTGAGTACTATGAAGAAGCCTGAGTTGCTTGATTCAATGTCTGGTCAGTTGCCATTTCCAGATGCATGTGAGAAAGTGATGTCCGGGTCACTTGAGTGTGAGTTGGTAAAATTAACCAGGATACATGATTTGACTGGAAGCACACATTGAAACATTATAATGTTTTTCTCATCTGTTTCCGTTTCCCATATCTACTAAGTTTTGCATTTTCCTATTGCTTATTTTGATTCGCCTTCAATTTTCTACTTGCTGTGCTATTTCTGTTGGGTTTACAAAATAGTGTCTATGGTGGTTTTACCATGATTAGCAGGAATAGGGTGGATATGATTCCTTCCAATTTCTGTTGCTTAGTGGCCGAGTCTCAATTCATAATGGTCTTGATACCTTAAAACTTGCATCTTTTATCGTCTTGTAGATGTAATATTTAGCAACAAGTTTGGATGTTAAGGAGGAAGAAGAATGTTTGGCACTAGGTAGCTTGGTTGGTCTATCTGCTGAGAGGTTGGGTGTTTGCTGATTTGCTGTTTCATTTGCTGATTTGTCTTGCTTTATAGGTTGTATTATAATTGTTCAGATGCAAATGAAAATAAAGGCCCTCCATTTGCTTGGGCAATCTGGGCTGTTTCCTAGGCTCTATATGTGGCAATTTGATGCAAAATCAAGAGTTGCGGCTTCATCCTTGAATTCCCTCAATCGGCAACTCACTAAACCTCTATTTGTCTTGTAACTTGTAAGTGAAAGGATTTTTTGTCTGAATCCTTGGGAATAAATTTGATTTTAGCCGATAAAAATATAAATGTCTGGTTTTTAGGACCCGTATTCTTTGGCTGGGATTAGGAAATTACAGTAAGTTGTGCATTATTATTTATTAAGCAGAAATGGTGATGAAAAAAAATGTTGGGGTGAGAGAGGCTCGAACTCTCGACCTCAGGATCACTCTTTTTGTTTTCAGACCTACGCGCTAGCCAACTGCGCCACCACCCCATTTGTTATCAGGTATATTCTTTTATATTTAGAATCAGTTTTATTTTTCATAAACTTTATCCATTGTCATTTTACTGACATTTTTGGCAAAAGTATGTCTCAGGAGATGTTACAACTTACATCCTATATCTCAAGGAATGTTTGTTACACACCTTATGGAACGAACATATACTCCATCAGCTAAACAGAATAAGTAGAGTTCTATTTCAAGCACTTTTATGTGTTTGAATGATTATCTACAGAAGTATAAGCGCGTAGGAGAGTGATAA
>JAYMTN010001743.1:0-12221 GCA_036897425.1 Erodium trifolium
TGGATCATATTCTGTGGCACTAGATGAGGTGAGCTTAACCAATTAGTATGTTCTTGGAATTAGGATAAGTTTTTTTTGAACCACAATGCCTATCAAGGTATGGGCGTCACTTGCTTATATATAAGTAAGAGACGCACCAAACTTGTGATTCTTATAGACGTAAAGTTAAAAATTAGTAATAATAGAGCTTGGAGAATTTCTGAGAATGACTTTAGTTTTTGTAAGTAGTGTTGTTTATGTTAATTCATTTGCAATGTGCCAGATGTTTTGTCTCATTGAAGATTTGAACACTTGCATCTTCTGTTGCAGCACCACTTGAAAGAGTTAATATTGGAGCATGCACCGCCACCTCCAGCTATAGCAGAATTTGCAATATCTAATTTGATCAAGATGGGTTTCCCCCAAAGAGCAGCAGAGGGTGCTGTTTCAATATGTTCATGCCACAAAGAGGCGAAGGTCGGTGTGGGCTACACATGTCCGAGATGCAAGGCTCGTGTTTGTGAACTACCAACTGAGTGTCGTATATGTGGGCTGACACTGGTTTCTTCTCCCCATTTAGCAAGATCATATCATCATTTGTTTCCTATTGAAGCATTTGATGAGATTACCCCCTCACTTCTAAGTAAGTCTCGTCAAGGAATGCCAAGAAATTGCTTTGGCTGCCAACAGAATCTTCTGAGTGTTGGTAAGTCGTCATAGATAAAAAAGTTATATGAATTCCCTTCCACCCCCTATTTGATTAGCTATCTTGAATATTAAAAAAATGCATTTGGCACTCGTTGACATTCATGCGCATATACAATCATATTAACATGTTGAAACAAACATCTATGTACGTGAAAGTGTTTAGCATGTTAATCCACTTCTGTAGACTATAGTGAAGAATCAGTTCTCTTGGTGTCTAGCTTAGCTTGTAATTAACTGTATTATAATTATATTTAGAGTATTGGTTTCGGTATTTGAATTGCTCTGGTGAACTGTGGTTTTTACTCTATATGAAGTTCCGATTCTGACATTTGAGTTTATATTATACTTGTTTGATGCAGGAAACAAACCCAGCCATTGTGTTACATGTCCAAATTGCAAGCAGTACTTCTGTCTAGACTGTGACATTTACATCCATGAAAGCTTGCACAACTGCCCAGGTTGCGAGAGTTTCAGGCGTCCCAAATAGGTTTGCTGTCAAAGAACTGTTCTATTTTTATTTTTGTTCAGGTTTTATTGTTTCATCCAATCAACCATAAAGGAAGTGTCGTACATAACAGTTCCAAATTTCATGGAACGAGCAAGTTATATTTGCTGTGTAATGTCTTTTTCTGTCATATGTTGCATCTCCAACCGATAGATCTTGTGCTTCTGAACTTTCATCCATTACACTTCCAATTTAATACTCATTTTCTTTTTAATTAGTTAAAATTCGTAAACATGATTGAAAAGTCCCGCATTAAAGGCTTTCAACATTACAGACTCCATGAACTCCAACAAATGACAAGATATACAGGCACACTATTTTACATCAAAATATAATTTTCATTTCTATAAGTAATATATCATTTACAAGTAATTGGTTTCATAATTAATAACCAGGTGGGGAGAAGAAAGATGTTAGTATATCCATCACCTATGGGGAAGTTTACCACTCATCTGATGGATGAATTTAATTTCAAAAGTAACAGTGACCTGTACACAATTTACTAGCGTGGACCTGCAGATCTTCACTGAACAAGAAACAAAAGCAATCCTGTTACAACAAGAGAAATGGACCAAACTGTTATGCAAGAAACAAAACAACCAAATATTTACATATACAAGGTATACATACTACTCACCTGTAGGTAGTTCTAATGATTCCAAAGGCACCATCCAAAATTTCTCCTTGTGCCATCAAGGAGCACCAAAAGTCAAAATGCCATGAACATGGTCAAATGCCTCTACTCAGAGTCTGAGTTTATAGAAAGATTCAGCCTTGGCCTCACTGAACGTTTTTGCCGAGGAAACGAGAAAAGCCCGTCGGTTCTACTTGACTTTTGAGATCTACTATCGTTCACACGAAAGGGCAAAGAAGCTGCGATGTGAAAGAATAGTCAGCACCTAAGTTTTCAAATCTCTAACAGGCTAAAAAAAAATTGAATACTAGAAGCCCTTTCCACAGCCAGAAAAAAAAAAAACATGCCGGTTTTTGAGGAAGAAACCAAATGCAAAAAGGTCTTGCCTTTTGTTGCAATTTGTGTAAACTCAGATTGATGATTTTATCCTTAAATTTTAAATTTAGAATGAAAAGAAAATAAAGAATTTTCTTATTCTTTGTACGTAGAAAGTTAAACTAAGGCGAAAACTCTATTTTCTAAATTTAACATTTCGAGGGTAAAATAATTGTTTTGAAATAAATTTACAAAAAAAAAAATGCAACAAACGAGCAAGTCTAGGACTTCTTTTTTACATTTATCAAAGAACAAGGCTACGATTTGCAAAATGTGAATACCTAAAGGTACTCTTTTTTTTGTTGCTGTTATCCCTCATAAAGGTAAAATAGGAACAAACCTGAGTCAGCAACAACAGCACCTTCTCTGGACGGTGTTTGATGTCTCAAACTCAACCCATCAAAGGCACTAGACTCTCTATCACCGCCACCAAGGCTAAGAGATATCCAATCATCAGAGCGCATACCATTTGCCTCATCAGCTTGATTTCCCACATCAGATTGGATCGATGCATCTGAAGGCCTGGGCGGAAGAAATATCTGCAGAGACGGGTCATCTCCTCCACGTGGAAAAGGATTAGCAACTAACCCATCATTGATCTCAGCATTAGAATGGCCCACTAAAGAGTTAGGGAATAAAGTACCAGAGCAGCACCAGCCAATGTAAAGCCACTCATTAGAGGGGGGCAATTCATAGAACTATGCTGCAAATCACCTAAAGCATCTGAAACACTTGTATCTGAAGCAAATAATTGGAATGCATGGCCCACTTGTGTCCCAGGAAGTAATGACCAAATAGGAGACATCCCATATTCATCTTCAGCGGTATTAAAAAGACCCAAACTGCCACCATTCCCTAGAGGCTGATCTTCTGGATATGGATCCATTAGAGTATGAGGTGCAGAAAAAGGAGCACCAGCTGAAGGTCTTAGCATGTGATCCTCACCTTCTGAGCCACTGAGAACTACAACTTCTGGGTTTCCAAATTGTGCTGATGGGTTACAGTCAGCAAATACGAATGGTGAATCTTGATTCAAAGGCATGGGATCAAGTTCAAACCCATTATAGCTAGGGATACCAAAATTCCCATTTACACCAGGATCTTCACCAGACCTAGGGATATCTTTCTTCTGATCATTGTTTTCAAGCTTTCCCTGGAATTTCATGTCTTCGGGTTTGCTAACTTCCCAAAACCCATTGCTATTCTTTCTGATTCCAAGTTTCAGCCCTGTGTGACCTACTGAAAAACCTTCCTGTTTGATTTGTTTCGATGTGTCCAACTTTGGCTTAACAATTGCCTCAACAGGAGCACATACAATACCATCAGGAGAGTGCCACATCCCAAGATCCCCAAGATCACTTCGTTCTCTCTCAGTTTTAGCCTTTACACGCCATGAACCATCAGGCTTTGCCTCAATTTCTGTTACATCTTCCTCGCAATGTTTCATCTTCACCACAAAATAAACTAAATCCAGTGAGTAACACATTCAATCTAAACTCGCAAAAAACAGTTGAATAAGAAGTTAGAGACAATACACTACCAAAGATGTGATACGATTGAAATACGGATCTATGACTATATACTCCACTGAGTAGTTCTTCAGACAAATGGGGCATTGCCACTGCAGCAAAATTACGAATCGGCTCATGTAAATAAGATGTAAAAAGCAGAAGCAATATGTAATTATATTGAGTTAGGAGAAGCAATATATAATTACGTTGAGTTGCTTACCTTCCTAGATCGTTGGTTCAGTTCAACGAAAACTTCAAGATCAAAGCAACCCATGTGAGCACAAGGTTTAAATCTTCCGGCAACTTTCATTCTCGAACCACTCATCTGCAAATTACATGCATCACAGTATGGTTATTAATCTATTTGTTAACTACTCCACCTTACCCATATAGATTGAAGTGAGAACCTGAATTAGTATTCATTGATAATTAGGGTCCACATCTTACAGACATAATGCATATTTGGTCCCTCAGTAAAACAATCTCTTCTAACTATCAACAAAAATACTAACTTGTGAGGGCATCTTATTAGTATACTAATTAATACCATATAGATTGGAGGTTGTGCAAAGTTGAGACTCGTATACACATTGGCAAGACCACCATACAGCTTAATCTAATATTAAACCTGGAAGCATCTTACATCAACATGTATTGCTTAGCAGTGCAAAAAGAAGTCTCGAGTTATAACGTTTGCAACAGTGAAGTAAGAGCAATTTCCTGCTCCAAAAATGAACATTTTTAAAATTGAAGCCCTAAAACAATTGAGTGATATATCTGCCACAACTACAAGATATGAGGTTCAAAACATACACGAATAAGCAAATTCCAGAGAGATGCACCTTGATAAAAACATTTCATATAACAATTTACTGGCAAAATTATCATGAACCATTATTTCAACTTACAGGACAACGTAGATTGATAACAAAAGAGTCTGCAACAACTTCAATGTCACTATCACTATCAGCGTCATCAGTTGATGTTCCACCACCAACACAACGGCGTACACGAGCAAGAGCATCCTCAAATCGCTCACCATCAGTTTCCTTGGGAATCAAGTTAAGAATCTAGAAAGCAGAGTAATACATTAGTTAATAATTAAAAATAGTATAGAACGTGAGAACATCAGAGATTTTAACGGGCCATGACTCAAACCCCTGACTACCGGGTCACAAGATCAAGCACTTAACCATTTGGACTAGCTTTGGTTAAAACAACCTAAGGAAGTTAATAGCAATAATCTAGAATGCCTAGCTTTCAAATTGGCCTTACTGAATGTGAAACTAGATCTCCGGCATATCCCAATAGATATACAAACGCTATACATATTCACAGTTTCTTAGCTGTTGAATAAATATAAGCAAAGGAAGATCTTACTTGTCATCTAAGGGTAACACCTTCAACATGGAAAACAGGCCCTTCTCTAAAACATATTGCAAGGAGCATATCATGAACAATAATATAAAAAGCACAATGAATATACAATTAAATGGCTTGTGATTGTGGAAAAGTGTTTACATGTATACTTTTTCAACCAATAAAATGGCTGTCACAATATAATGCACTCATCTTTCCACAGAGCCAACACTCCAGAAGTGATATGTTCATAGAAACAGTCTTACCTCACGATCGCAAGGTATAAATTAAGAAAAGAGTATTGTACATGGAATACATTTGAAATTTCTTATTCAGAAAACCTAACCTGTGTAACTGTGCGTCGCTTTACAATTCTAACTCCAAAACAGAAAATGCGAGAATCACACCCTGTTAAGCAAATCTTGTTTATTCCCTCTTTTGTGCATGGTGTGATCTGACAAAAAGAGTAGTATGAGAGCTAACAAATGATACAAAAAACAATTGAATGGTTTAGTAAGAAACTAGCATTATTAGAAAACCGGCTGCTATTTTAAAGGGAATCAGCTCACAATTGGACCATCATCGCGACCATTTGCCCCTAGCAGTTGAGAGCCAGGTCTATTGATTGCATGCATTGGAACACCTGCAGAATTGCACGATTAGTAAAAGCATGCACCTTAAGTGCTACTTGGAAAATGGGTGGCAAAAACAGTGCACATAATTAATATAAATACCACTGAAATTATGGAGAAAGAAATAGCCTGTTAAATATTTAACAGTACACAAACCATACAATTAGAAGATAAAGCAGAATTATTTACGTAAACTAGTTTTACCATATTCATGTGTGTTTTTTTTCTCCAAACACAATTAAATTAGTGATGCCCAAACAAGCAATTATGTTCATGAAACAACATAAATTTCCAAAACCAAGTAATAATCATGGGAAAAGTAATCACTAATTAGTTATGCCCAAACAAGCAATTAAGCAATATATGAGTAGACTATAAAAATGAACTACCAATCACCATACCATTGACCTGTAGATCTGCGTATTGGGGCCACTGCATTCTATATGGAACCTTGTCGTTCAAAAGCATACACCAAGCCTATAACAAAGTCAATAAGTACGATTAGCCAGTAGATCAATACACCCTCGACTTGATAAGAGAATGTATAAGGTGTGACTATACTAACTAACCTGAACATCGTACTCTTGTTTTGCCAATAAATCCTTATTGGTTCTTGTGAGTTGAAATGTTCTCTCCACGCTTTGCACTGGGTTAGTGCTAGAACACATTTGAAAAGAAACGAAAAAGAAGTCAAATAGGAACTGCATGTACATCAAAGCTTGATTGACAGAACTTGAAATGTCCATTAGATGAGTAATGTCTACTTTTTATGTAATAGCTATATGACAGACAGCTGCACGAACTACAATTCCTCTATATGGCGGTCACGACGTTAATAAGTAAAATATTATACTGGTAACAACCAAATAAATAAATAGTTAGACAGTAAGTTATTAATTTGTAGCTCAAAAGTTCATACAAGCATGCCCTGAACAAAAGAATACATGTATATATATGTATATATACTAACCCGTCGGTTGGAATATTCACAGCAGTCAGCTTTACAGGAAATAAAGGGTGTCCAACTGAAAGCCAAAAACTGAATACATGGAAAAAATAATACGAATGTCAGAAATTGAGTGTGAACAAGAAAATGGCAGAATGCATATACCACATCACTAAAAGGATGGGTAAATATAAAATTGGGCACAAATGGCCCCAACATCATAATTTTATCGATAATTAAATGCTAAACAGTATAACGTAAATTCAGGATCTTAAGACTTACAAACATTGTAACAAGTTTCAAGCCTTGTTCAAAATCAATCACACAGAGGATATGATGATGCATTTTTATCAAATAACCTCCCTCATTAATCATTAACTACCATTGTTACTACTAAATATTAAGTAATAAAACAAGCACAAACTCAAAATTCAAGAAAAATAATACAACTAAGCATCATCTGCAAAAGATTGCCTGACGAAAAGTTACATACTTCTTCCTCAACAAAATAATTATGATGTTTTCCTAAATTGGATAGTCCCTAATAGACATCCACTTTCCTTTTGAGTAAGGGAACTATGCACAGATTACCAATAATATCAATTGGTTGAGTAAATTATCACCACATAAGTGTCTTGGCAAGTGGGAGCATGAGGGGAAAGTAGAGCACTAACTCTACAAAGCCTTAATTTGTGCAATAAATCAAACGGGACACATTTTGGAAAAGAGGAAGTAATAATAAGAAGAAAAACAATCTCAGAAGGACAATATGTGCAAGTATACATGGTAACAATAATTGAAATGCCAACAAATCACAACACAGAGCATGAAGACAAAATATAGAATAATTACAAAACAAAGGAAGAAGAAACATGGTTAGCCACTAGTAAGGTGAGAAAAGAAAGGACTAACGAAATAATGCAAATGAAGGATCGGAACAGAAGACAAGAAAATGTCTGTTATCGGGTGAAACGAGAGACACTACAAACTAATCATCATCTTATCAACATGGTTTACACGATAAAAGAGTCATGGTGATACATACGGGTCAGCTCGCTTAAGACGACAAATTTCACAATAAAATAAGTCAGGCACAGGTAGGTCCCCCTCCATAGGTTTATCCGGGATTAAAACACAACGCATATGCTGCAACATATTGCATCTTTGATCTTCACACTGCCAATAAACAAAAAACAAAAGGAAAGCTTTAAGTGTAAAAACAATTACTAGTTCACCTAATAAAATGCCATTATAAGCAACACATAAAGGTGAAGGACATTGTCAAGTATGTGAGATTTTTTTTTTTTTTTTTTTTTTTTTTTTTTTTGTAAAAATGGAGGAAAATATGTACATGAAAATGAGACATCAAGAAGACAACTACCAACCTACAAATAGAATTTAAATCCAAATTTGCATAATATAAATCTGGGCAACTGCTAGGCATATGATACCAAAACTAAGAATCAAGATTTAGCTAAACCAAAAACTTACATGACAGCGAACCACACCGAAAGAAATGCTTAGTTTATAGTTCGATTGTGAAATCTTGCCCAACATTTCTTCAGTTTCACTTGACTCTCACCCCCCCAAACGCATTGCTTATCTATAAATATGAAAATAAATTCAGCTCTCAAGCTGTATCATTGCACTCATTCAAAAAACCATACGACAAAAGGAGGTTTAAATTTTAGCAAGAGAGAAATTCAGGAAACAAAATTAAATAGGGGAAATATGACTAAGCAGCAACCATAGAGTGACATATAGTTTTGAGCACATCACCTAGTTCCAAGGATAAAATAATAAAAAATTCCTGCTTCTATATATTGATTAGGCATGATTTAATTAGTGCTTCCGAATTTTATGACTAACTGAATTGATAATGACAAAATAACAATAAGATACAGCCATACAATTACTGCACATAAGTCAGGCAACCATGTATTCATTCCACAATTGCTTGTAGCTTATAAATAGGGCAAAAATATATACATATATATATATATATATACAAAGAATTCATCTAACCTTGATCATTGGACCTGATTCCATGAAATTTCCACAGAGACACCGGACCTTTGTATCTAGTTGAACTTGATGCTCAAGTTCACCTTTTACTTTTACATTACTGCTATCTGAGAGACTTTGTCCCTTCGATGCCAAATCAGTGGCCCCAGATGCCTGCAATTTACTGGAGACAAACATGGAGGGTAAAGACATATTCAAAAAAAGTGGGAACCACAATATGAGCAGTAAAAACATATTGGTTTGAGACACATCTAGTGCAATAACCATGATTCATTAAATGTGGCCCAGTAAAAAACAGACCAAAGAAATGCAAGCAGGAAAAGTGTATAGAACAAAAAGTGTACCTGTATGTATCGTTTATTAGTTTGGCTACCTCTTCCTTCCTAACAGCATGCTTCTTTATACGCAATCTGGAATCTAAAGAACATGACAAAATGTTTGAAATTGTTCTAAAAAAAAATTGCAACGCTGAAAAGTAGAAAATTCAAACATGATTCATAAAACAAGAAAGTAAAGGAATTTAACAACGCTCCAACTAAAAGACGTTTAAAAGAACGTAAGCACAAAAAGGCAGAAGCAAAAGCAGATAGAAGTAGAGCGAATCTGAAGGGCTCAGTTTACGTTCAAAGGTTTAATGCGTAGGCAAAACATTGTAAAGCATATCTAGAATATATCTCATGAAAGCTAAAAGGTTAAGTTCATTGGGAATGCATCAAATGAAGGGAATAAATAATGCAACTAAAGGAGACTAAAATTAAGGGAAGAATACAACTAATGAGTTTGTAACAATCTATCTGCATAATTGAGATCCATACAAACTAATTACCTTCTTCGTCAGAAAAAGTCTTCAATATTCTGTCAATAAGGTCCTACAAAATAAATATATATATATAAACATATCAGATGAAATCGTGTTTAACCACCTCAAAAAATCTAAATAACAAGGCTCATATGGAATGACTTTAACAAATGGGCTACTTAATTTCCTAAGGCCGTGAACTGGCTTCATTTCTGCTTAAAAGCTGATCTACTACAAATCATGTCCAGAACCTAGCCAGTTTAATATGTCCATGGCCCGTCAGGAGTAAGGGATTTATAAAAGAAGATGGAAGTAAATATTCAAAAAATACAAACTAAATATAAAAAATCACATAACAATAGATGGTTCAAATGGAAGGGAATGTGTAAAATAAAGCAAATGATAATATGTGAACTGAATATAAATTAATCCCCCACAAAAAGCATTTTGATTTACAATGCATTCCTCCGGAGAATAAGCCTTACTCAATCTCCCCAAAAAAGCATTTTGATATACAATGAAAATACTAAATAAGAAAATATAGAAGAAACAGTAGATATAAGCATTCCTCTGGAGAATGGCAAGGTGAAAAACTACTGAAATTAACAACCAAAACAGAAATTTTAGTTTACACCATTGCAACAGAACCATTAGGGCTAGATTCATCCTCAAACTCTACCAAATGGAATAGTCCACTTGTATTGTCCTTTCCCTTCCATCCTATCTAGCCCTATATCCTACCCATGTATTTTCTTACTATTTCATTCCATGTTAAGCAATGAAAACGAATCAAGGGATAGCCTGTTAATGTCAGATATCAAACCTGCTTCTTCCCCTGCTTCGAAAGACATATCTGTGTAAGGATGTCTTTCAACTCTCTTATCCGGAAATATGCCAGCTTGTCCTGTAACAGAAACAAAAGCAATCATAAATTGTCCCTCCTACACAAATTTCACGAGACTCGGTTACATTTACAGCTCAATTGGGTCCATGGAATAGTGCTAGCTGAAGCTATAATGTCATTTTGAAGCTGCCTGACAAGTGACAATAATATAAGTGCATATCTGTTCATGATTGCATACCCAACACTACTCCAGAGCAGTACATTCTGTACAAGTATCCACTGTGGCCGAACATATAGCATTTCAAAACTAAACAAGCACAACACCGACACTATTACTAACACCAACATCAACCAATGAAAGCAACAGTGGCACCATATATCAAAATTGAGCATGAAGAAGGAAGGCACCTTGCAACTAGCTAACAAATCCATCTCTGATGCAAATTCCCAATTCTCTATAGAGTCTGCAGCTGAAACAACAATAATCAACAATCATAAGCATCACACGAGTCCACGCAGTCTCCTGAAAGAGATCGATCTTTTGAAAATGAAAATCAGAGCACGAATTCGGCGAAAAACTCGTTCAGATTATACAAAAACAACACAATAAGCTTCGAAGAAAGCTCCTGAAAATCCAAAAACCAAAAAAAGAGAAGCTAGTAGAGCAGAAGCAACCTTGGTTCCACGATTGAATCGGGTGAGGAACAGCAACCAGCTGTGAAGAAATTATGGTATGGGGATTGCCGGAGCCGACTTTTCTATGTTGGCGCTGTGTGTCTTTTTTGACCCATGAGAAAGAACCAACTTGGAACCAATCCTCCAATTACAATGTTCCGGACCTATCGCCGATTATGCATTCCGGTTTATTGACGGGAACAAGTCCGGGTTTGGTCTCCATGCTCTTCCGTGTGTGCACATTGCTGTGCACGCCTTTTTTGTTTTGCCACGTCAGAATGAGTGCGTTTTGTGTCACTGCATACGAAGGTACCGTCGCCTGTCTTCTTGCCACGTCGGCAGATACAATAGTAACACAATCCTTGATCTCAAGATTGGCTGATCAAGTGATCAATCCAGGGGATCTTAACCGTTGGATCTTCATACCAGGGTGGAAAATGTGCCCGTACAACTCATTTTGCCAGATTGCTACGAGGCCCAAAAAACCATCAAGGCAATAAAACAATTCATTTATCATTAAATGTGATTTTATGGGTATCGCTCAATCATTACATTGTATTTTTTAACTACTTTTCCTGAAAGTTGTAGATGAGAACCCAAATGTCATAGTATTGTATATCCTTGATCTATAAGAGCATTTTTTAATGAGGGATTTTTTTTTTTTTATGTATTTCGTTTGAACAAATTCGTAGAAAGTGGGCAAATGATTGATAAATACCTTATGTGTAATGGTCTGAACGGTGATTTATCATTTAGATGGATTGGTGGCGGTTTGGTCAGACGCCAATAACAACTATAAGTGTTTTGTGAATGGTCAGACGCCATGTATTATTGAGTTCAGTATGAATTATTCTCGTTTAGTGACAATTTTTTTTACTAGTCTCAGATTTTTTGAACTTCTCTCATATGAAATTTAAGTTACAACCCATGAATAGCTTAAATTCGACTATGATGTTGTAGGTGCTCTTAGTCTTACTTCTAAGTAATTTTTTTTTTCCGTGCTTATTTTGTTTCATGTTTTGATTTTTTTTAATCGACAATTTTGTATTAGATGCATGCCTATTTTGAGGTGAAAGAGGAATACAAGTCCAACAAGGGACCACCAAAAATAACAAATGGGTATAATCTTCATTTCATTTAGGCTAGAGAGAGAAGTTAGAGAGAGAATCTCTCTCTTCTCTCTAACTCAGAAACCCTAGCCTCGCGCCGCTCCTTCCTTCCTCGATCTG
>JAYMTN010001744.1:0-12218 GCA_036897425.1 Erodium trifolium
CGGTGGGTTGGGGATCGATTCGAGCTGCAAAGGTCCGAATTGGGAAGGATTGGTGGAAAAGATGACAGTGGGGATTGCCATAACAGCGAGAAAGGTGCGCCGGTCCTTCGCCGGGAGAAATTGGAGCTGTGTCGCCGATCCGAGGCTGGGAGAGTTAGGGGTGCGAAACCCTAATAGAGCCTAGGTTCGCCATTCAAACCCTAGAGGTTGAAGTCTTTCGTTGTTTCTGTTGGTTCTTATAGTGTTATTTCTTATAAAAAAATCAAGTGGATAATTCACCACTCACAACTTATCATGTTTAATTTTGTATGTTATAACGAAATTTGGTATTCCAAGTGATGACATATAATTCTTTCCTTTCCTACATTAATGCACTTCTTTCAATTTCCATCACCGTCGAATTAAAGTTTCCTAAGGCATAGATTCCCTTATTATATGTTTAGGGTCCACAAATTATGGTGTTGTGATCATTTCATTTATGCATAACATTTCAATAATGATGACACCACAAATTGTTTTCATTACAATATGATAGCACATGTCATGTCATGGTGGTTATTAAACAAGTTGAAGAGTTCAATAACTAGTACACATTGTGTCCTTATTGAAGATATTTTTATTTTCATGACATGGAACAACTAATTATCTTAATTTCCTTTACAAAAAATACATAATCACCTTTTATTTATTTACACAAAATACAAATTTAATAATTTCATCGTTTTTATAGGTTCACCTTTATAGAATCTATGGGTGGTTGACGCAAAACATGAGCAAGTGCTTTAAAGAATAAGTCACGTTTGTTTTTGCGAAGGCATTGTCGTAACGGCAATTTGATGCGTCTTTATAGAACAATCATTATACTTAGTTTGCCTTAGTAAAAGCCGTGAGGAGGTATTGAGTGTTTGTAGAAAAACCCTCCGAAAACATGTTGGGCGTAAAGATAACAAATTCCTAGATGTTTTTTGTTCAGTTAAATTAAACTCAAGATCGTTCACACAAAGATTTAAATTGTCCATTGGGATGTTCTCTTGGAGACATTTAGATAAAAGTTAATATCTATTTATATATAGATAGATATCAAATACAAATACTTTTTTATCGTGAAAACTAAGAATGCATCTGGGCCATAGGATGCGTTCGCGCTGACGTCATCGAAACACGCAAGATGCTGACACGTGTCACTTGCGCGCACAAAGTATTGATACCCACATACACGATGCTGGTATCTACATACATAGTACTGATACATACATACAGAGTGCTGGTACCTGCATACAGAGTGTTGGTACTATATGCAAAGTGCTGGTACCCTACCTATAACGGTACTAGTATACCTTACGTATACAAGTGTTGATACCTTGCATATACGGGATGATGGTACCTTTTGCGCTGCGTGCGTGGTCAACACGCGCTATAATGCGGTCAAATTTTTCGTTATTTAAGAAATTATCACCGCTCGCATAGCCAGATATGGACCTTCTGATCTCACGAATTTGACCGTTCAAATTTGTTCTTAGTTTACAAAGGTTTAGGTAGTGAGTTTTCCTTAAACAAATACATGTATCCTGACTAAATGATAATCAAGTCTCTATGAAATTAATAGATAAAGATCTTCAAAAAAAAAATTGATGAACTTAGAGTATGTTACAATATAGTGCTACAAGTAATACAAACTAATCACATAATTAGCATCAATAAAGCTCAACCACATGACAAAACTAAACAATCTAAAATTAAAAATCAATTCTTTTCCCTCATAAATCGATTCTCAAAAACCGTGAGGAGGAGAAAGGCTGGTGAGATTCGAAACCGAGATCTCCCACACCTTGACTTCCCCGTCAAGACTCCCACTCGTCAGCGAAACGACGCCGTCACGTTCCTCACCTTCCAAAACCGCCGTCAACGACCTAACCGGCTTCTCGTGCCCGTCAAGCACCGCCAAGCAGCAGTACCTCTCGCCGTGCCCCTTCCGCCACATCCTCACCGTCCGATCGCCGGACCCACTGAACAGAAATCCCGACACGTGTATCAAGCTCAGTATCGCCTTGTCGTGCCCTCTCAGAGCTCCGGTCACCACCATGTAGCTCGCGCTGTCCTCTCTCTCCCAGACCAAGATCGACCTGTCGCACGCCCCGGAGAACAGCACCGATCCGTCGTCGTTTAGCGCCAGGGCGTTGACGGCGGACTTGTGTTTCTCCAAGGTCGCCACCAGCGCGTGGCGCTTCTCGGATCCGGGTCTGGCCCAGACCCGGATCCGGCGATCCGCGGAACCTGTGTAGGCGGTTCCGTCGGAGAAGACCACGACGGCGTTGATGGCATCGTCGTGGGCTTTGACGGACTGGAGGCACCGGAGGTCGGAGGCTCGCCATATCTTCATGGTCTTGTCCCACGAGACCGAGTAGATTAGGCCGTTGTTCACGGCGAGGCCGGTGACGGCGTCGGCGTGTTCTATCCAGAGAACCCTCTTGTGGCGGCGGACGGTGACGTAGTTCTTCGGGAGGACGCAGCGCCGGAGACGGTCGTTGACCGTCGGGAGCGTGGTCAAGAGCTTGTGTTTCTTGTTCTTTTCCGGCGACGACGTCGTTTTCCACACTCGGATCTTGGAGTCTTGGTGCGCGGTGAAGACTTTCCCGTTGGAGAAAGCGACGGACTTGACGGAGCCGGAGGAGGAGCCGGAGGCGTTGAAGGTGTCGAGGAGGGTTTGGGTGGTTCGGTCGTAGACGTTGATGTGGTGGCCGGAGGCGGCGAAGAGGAGACCGCCGTGGAGGGCCAGGGTGGTGATGGGGTTGGGTTGTTGTTGGGAGGAGAGGCAGTGGTGGTGGACGGAGAGTTTTAGCCTTTCCGGCGAGAGGTTTTGAATGGAGGGGACGGACGGTAGGGTTTGAAGGGAGAGGTTGCTCTGAAGACTGTCAGAGGAGGAGCTGAAGCTGCTAGAGTCGTCGGAGCCGGCGGTGGATAGCCAAGATTGGACCTTCATGATAGCTTGAGTATAATAAGTGTCTTGAGAGTTGAGAGAGAGAGAGAGATTATATAGAGTTTTTGAGTTAGGAAGAGCGGGGTAAGGTGGGGCCCAAAAGCAACTAGATGATGGGTCCGAGGTTGTCCGAACAGGGGCAGTTTCGGTATTTCGGAATTGACTTTGGTCCACTTGGCTAATATGATAAGAATGGGCTGGTTCGAGGCTAGCTGGTTTTGGCTGATACTTCGCGTTGATGTTGCTTCCTTGTTGCTACATGAAACGGCGTCGTGGCGGTTGCTTCCGAAGTGGGGAAAGCTGGTTAAGGTTAACGGCTATATTTAATCTTTATAGACATGTGGATTGGGAGCTGAGGAAGGAATGAGTAGGAAGTTGTTCTGGAGACTTTTAATTTGTATTTCGGCTCGTAGGTTTCGGACGGGTACTAGGAATATGTAGGAATTGGACCATGTAGGAGTCAACAATTCAACGATACTTGTGTTTCTCCTACACTCATAGTCAAGTCATTAGATGTCTACTTTGACTAACTTGTTCTTGGGTCGATGGTTTGAGCTTCCGGGATAAGATGGGATCTTTTAATGCCCAATGTGTATACATTGAGTCTCTTTTTTGTGTTAACTCTTTCAAAGTCCGGTCTATCTGTCTATGTAATAAGGGGTATCAGACCTTGATTGTACAACTATTATCAAATCAGATAGATTAGGATTGAAATCGGTAGGTTGCTAACATCCTCGAACCATGAACGAGTTGGGTTAGAATGTCAAATGGATCAATCAGTAAGCGTGTAAGGTGATTTGGACTCGGGAGTACTATGAACAAATCAATTGTTGTGATTCAATATGGAGCTCAACCGATTTAAGTGTGTCCTTCCTTAAATGGCCATTCTCTCCTACAAGTGATATCGAATCTTGGTCGCACAAGTCTTAATTGGTCGGGCATACTAGTATATCTCACAGTCACGATGAATTTATATAGACAAGATATTAGATTCCTTAAACGAAGAGTAAATTGGGGAACAAAGACAAGGGCGTATGAAGTGCTAAAGAAAAAAAAACCTCTCTAGACTATTCATCTTCCTCTAACTCTAGTCTGTCGATCTTGCTCGCCGACGTCGGTGGCTCACATGGCTTCGGCCTCGTGAACCACTAATTTCTCTTTCTCTTCGCTTCTCATGCCATTTCCCTCTCTTCTTCCCAGTTGTTCTTGTTCTTCCCTCCTCCTTCTCCGATCTAGTTACGGTTTTGGCTCTCCCTCTCTTCCCCGAGGTCTTGTGCTTGTACCAGGTGTGGCAAGCCCTTATTCTTCTTATTCTTCTTTTTCTCAGAAAGGATTGGCGTGGTTAATCGCTGGTTTCGTCAGGCCAAGCAGTGGAGTTCGGGTTGGTTTTTGGTTCAGGTGGCTTGGTGGTTCGGGCTCGGGCTTTGGATCCTGGTAGCAGTTTTGGGCCTCGGTCCTAGGTCGTGATGTGGTTTGGGCCGAGGGCCAGATGGGATTTCGTCTCCCTCGTCTGGTTCTCTTCTTCTCTGTTTGTGGTGTTGGCGCGCATGTGCTGTTTCGGTCTCGTCCCAGGCCAAGGTTTACTGGCATGTGCCATTCTTCTCCAGGCGCAGTTCTCGCCAGTGAGCATCGCTTTTCGTCCTTTTTCCTGGTGTGCGTCACGCTTCTCGGCTCAAGTCAAGATCGTGGGGATAAGGTTGGATCTCGTCGCTCGTGGTGTTTGTGGGTGTAGGCCTCAGTACGGTCATGTCGGCAAAGGATTGGTAAGAGTTATTGTTTGCAATGCTCTCTACTTGGTGGATGTAGTGGTCGGGTTTGGTTTTGGGGATTCTGAACGCTGCAGCGCCAAAGTGCTGGATGAGATTCGGTCGAAATACCGGATTCTCCAGTTACCGTTTCGTGGTGTAGGCCAGACTCGTGTAGAGGATTGATCATGACTCCAGTGCTTAGGAATGTAGAGTGAACAATCTTCTCCTCTAAGGTAAATTCTTTTTCCTTCTCTTATTTGGTTTGCTCTCTTTCCCTCTTAGTTGTTCATACTTCCCCTGGAATTATTCTCAGTTGGGGGTAGGGAGTTATTCTCTCACAGGGATAGGGTCGAGATTTCCTCAGGGTTGGCTTGGGATGTCGGGTGTTCTTTTTTGTTCAACTATGCTTAATGGTAAGAATATTTAGGTTTTAGACCTCATTTTTCTAGGCTTCAAGGTTGGTATAATTAGGTTACAGACCTTCAAATTTTTTCTGGTTGTTTTTCCCTTGGTTGGGTGTCTTGCGCTTGTGATCTGTTGGAGTTGTGATCTTTGGTGTAAGGTTGTTCTGTTTTCTGTATTTCTGTATTGGTTGTTATCTCCCCTACTTGGGATGTGGTCTTTGTAGTTCAAATTTTGGCGGTTCCCCCTGGTTGTTCTTGTTGGGGTGTAGGTTTGGTTGTTTTCAGTTTCATCCCCGGGTGTGGGGAGTTGGTGTCGGAGGTTCCTTTCGGAATGCTCCTAGGTTGTAGTTCTTATTCCACCCCGTGCTCTTCACTTCAAAGAGCCGGTAATTTAAATTTGCTTTGCTGATAAAAAATCGAAGAGTAAATTAGATTAAAATGTCAAATGGATCAGTCGGTATGTGTGCAATGTGATCTGGACTCAAGATTATAAACAAATCGATCTGTTACGACTCAATGTGAAGTAATGATTGTTTGGTATATCCACATGTTTATAAATTTGGGTAATTACCAAATGATTGGTAACGAAGTCTTTCCTTATTCAATCTCTACTTTGATGAACGGTTGAGATTGAATCTTAATGAAACCCTAATAAAGAATCTTGGTTCTCTCTACACCTATAAATACAAGTGACTTATTCAATCATAAGTACGCAAGTCACAAACACCTAAATGAGTGTATAGGAAGGGGAGAGAAGCCGAAGTTCCCAAGACGAGCTACGTGGACTTTGATCTCTCACCTATTATTGGGGAGTACGTAGGCAATCCGAGTGCGTTCTAGATAAGATTCTGTTATGCTCAACCAAGATCATAGAAGGAAGGATATCTTTTCTCTACAAGAGCATCAACATCATGAGCAGAGGTAAGTTTAAAAACGCTCTATCTATATTTTCATCTTGTGTTTGATTGTAATGCCTAAAATGTAGGATCATGTATATTATGTTTAACATCATATACAACTTGGATTCATGACTATAAAATCATCTTTTAAATCAAACTCAACTTATTCATAACCGATGTGGGTGGTTCAAGGGGGTCAAGCAACCCAAGACCCTGACTCTGCCCCAATTCAGGTTATCCCTGTCCTTTTTCAGGTTATCCCTGGCCCGATTCAGGTTGATCTGATTCAGGCAGTCAGTCCGGAGGATGGTAGCCCTTAGAAGGAGGTCTTCCTCAAAACGCGTAAACGGAAGAGTCGGCCTCCCAAGCATTTTTCGAACTTTTATGTCGGTTATTGTAAATCAACATGTCGCTATTTGGATCGGGAAAGACTTGTTCAGCCCGTCGACGTTGGGAAACAAGTTGAGCAAGTCCGTATTGGTAATCAAATTGCAGTTTCATCTCAGGGGATTTACGCATGGACTACAATCCGTGCTTTGGCTTCCAAGAAAAAAGATGTGAAGACGCGTATCTGACTTCGGTGATAAGGCGTGGCGGGGTTTCCTTTTCTTTTCTTTTTTTCTTTTTTATAGGAAAATGTTCTGCTTTTTAGCTCCCCTTTTGGAGCTCCTATGTATTGTTTTGGCCTTTGACCACTCTTGGAAAGCAGCTCTTTTTAAATAAATTTCGAGCTTATAAAGAAAAACTTATTCATAACCTATAAAATTATACTCACAACCCATCGAAATGTTGAAAGTCTCTCTATTAGCTCATATCAGATTAATTTTCAAATGATATCATAAGGTTTTGTGACAAACAATAGCCAAAATATGTGATGTTTCACATGTAGCATTTTTCTTCTCACACCTATTAATGGATGGTCGTGATGATTCAGAAAATTGCTATTTAAGTCTCTCGTTGGTCCCCAAGTCCACACACAATTAGATTTTACTCATACATCAGGTTCTTTTTAGAGGAAAACAATGGCTGGAGGTAAGTGATCTCATTTCCGCGTTATTAATGCTTGAAACATGTTTGTTTGACAACATGAGTAAGTGCTTACAGCTCAACCTAAAAGATGTAAGAGATCTAGTTTGGACCAAAATGTAGTGCCATATGGGAAAATGATCAACCGAAACCATTGCCCCTCCCAAAGTGTTGAGTTCTCATGAAACCACATGGAATGAAACTTGAGAGAGAGTTGTGGAAAATAAGATAAAAAAAGGAAGGTGACTTTTTCAAAAATGGAGACAACAATGGCATAAAGGAATCAAACAAAACGGAGTCGCAATCAATCCTCACATCAAGAGAAGAAGAAAAAAACCCTTATTCTTCCAAGACTGCCCGCCGGCTAAGAACTCTAATCTCCATCTTCGTTTTATTCAATTAAAACGATTAAAAATGACATGCACTATAAAGTGAGAAAGCAAAAATAGAATTTCGAAAAAGTGTATCAAGTTGAATTAAACTATATACTATAATCATATAATAACTCATTCCACTCATTTGTCCTATTTAAATAGTCACATTCTATCTTTTTGAATCATTTTTTACTATATCGGTTTTGAAAAACAATAAGATAACTTTAAGAAAGAGTGTACCCAGTTGAATAAACGAAAACATATAAATCGATACTAATTGTTCCATCCTTTTCAATTGTACAAAGAAAAGCATTTATTTTTCTTGAATTTTGAATAACAAGATCGTCACTTACCTGGCACAAAAACATAAATTAAATATATATATTTTTTAAATATCAAAAAGAGTACTACAAGTTAAAAAGTGAGTATGCAAGGGTAATAAATTTTTTCTTTTGCAAGTATCCTATCAAACTATACACATCCCGTATCTTTAATGTTGAATTAGTCGCATCCCGTATTTTTCAATTACTTTTTGTTATTTTAAACTCGAAATACAATGCGAACGATTCAATATGTTAAGATGATTATAGGAAAAAGTGCATATGGCTGAATAAATTAATAATGATACATCGATAACAAATCGTTATGTCTTTTTCAATTATATAAAGAAATATAATTCGATTCACTTTTTTGCTTTAAAGTTACAACTTAACATTATTTACATGTTTTAATTGTATAAATAACTGGTTTTAACTTTAACTTGGACCACAGTGGATTAGGATGCATGATGATGTTATTACAAGTTGGAGTTTGTTGATTATAATAACTCCATCGTCAACGTAGTTTGGAAAGGTGAATACAATAAATATCTAACCATGGTTTTAACTTCATTCACAATAAATATCTAACCACGGTTTTAAATTCAGTGATTGATGTTAACTATTGGTATTTATTCTATTTTACCTCCAACTAGTGGTGAAATTGAATGTGGATGTTGGGGTTTGATCGACCGCATTAGCCTTGATGTGTAGTTAATAGTTAGTGATCATGGGGGTCGGGTTATCGGAGCTCGTGCTTGTTTCCGGTCAACCGGTTTCTCTCCTCCTCTAATCGAGTGATGGGTTTCGAAAATTGGTCTCACTACTACAGGAAACTTCTTGACCAACGGAAAAGAGTCTGTGGCCAGGTATTTGTCGGCCAAGAAATTTACCAACGAACAAATCGTCCGGTAAGTTCTGTTGGCATTAGGCCGTCTAATTTTTTAAATCGTCGGTAACGAAACCCAACATCAACGAGATGAAGTCGTCATCGTTTAAAATAATACCGGTACTGAAACGCAACAACGAAGTCTTTTTGGAATTTCCCCTTGACATGTACCTCATTTCGATCAAGAGTGGAGTTTTGATGTCATTTCAAAAGTTAAATCAATTGTTCTTCCTTGATTGAGATATTGAGTTCTCTGAGAGGCCCAAAAGGAGGGCCCTCGGCCCAAGGACAGATCGATGATAATGGACTGGGCCAGAGGTGATTGGACGAGCAAACGACGTCGTAATGAGGGGAGTTCTTCAGAGCTTAGTCTGATACAGTGATACCTTGATAGGTTCGTTCACAGAGACGACGACACGCACATCCCCTGAAGCTTCAGCTGATTGATCCCGAGAGCGAGAGAAGAGCTGAGAAGGAGAGCGAAAATGGTGAAGATCGTCACCTTCTTTGCGATGACCGCAGGTGCCTTCGCGTTCTGGAAAACCATGGACAAGGTTCACGTCTGGATCGCTCTCCGTCAGGACGAAAAGGTTCTCTTCCAATCCTTAGTGTTTTGTGATTCTCTCGTCGTTTCTTTCACTTTCTCTGCGATTTTCTTTGCATTCCGATTCCGAATTTGAGGACCCATATTCGGATTTGTAATTCGCTTCGATCTACATTTATGAAAATTGGGGGAAATGATTAGAAACCCTAAAAGTTCGATTTCCTAATTGAAAAGTCGATGGGCACAGCTAATGATGCTTCGTAGATTTCACTTTCCGTTTCGTTTGATTCTATCTTCTAATATTCTATACGTCACTGAATGGCAGAATAAAAGATAACATTTTTATCATTTTAGGTTTTATCTGATGGCTTAATTGTTGAATACAATTGATCATAGTGCTTCTCTGGGTTTAGTACTTTGAATTTTGCAAATGAAAGAGGAAATGGGTGTTGGGTTTTAGTGATTATAGATCATGAAAGTTGAAGCATTAGTTTGTGCAGATGTGATTTACTAATATGTAAGTTGGCATTACAGTTCTAATTAGATTCTAGGAATAATTGCAAAAAAAAGTACCCTGGGGTATTCACTTTAGGCAACTTGCCTCTACTATGATAATTGCAAAAAAAGTGTCATGAACTTGCCTTTTGTTGCACTTTGGATAAATTTGTTTCAAAATGACGATTTTACCTTTGGGAAGTTAAACTTAAAAAATCATAATCAAATACTCTTTGTACATTACAAAGAGGAAGAAAACTAAGGGATACGAAAATTTGGAATTTTTGTTTTTTAGGTATAAATGCTAAGGGTAAAATCGATTTTTACAAAGATTGCAATAGAAAAACAAGTTTGGGTTACTTTTTGCGATTGTCAAAAAAGAGGGCTACAAGTTGCAAAAAATGAATACCTCGGGGTACTTTTTTTGCTATTATCCTTAGAATCTATTCCACAACTTAATTGTTCAATACAAATTGCTAATATTCGATAAGAAAAACCAGTGGCACAGCTGATGCTGCTTTTTAGATCTGCACTTTCTGCTTCATTGTCATTTTTCGTTCTAATTTGCTCTATGTCACTAACTTACAGAAAAGTTGACCTTTTTAGCATTTTAGGTTTATTCGATGGCTTAATTGTTCAATACATATTGCTAATAGTGTTTTGTGTTTAATAGTTTGAATCTTTAAAGTAAAGGAGGAAATATGTGTTGGATATTGGTGATTAAGTCAGTTTTGTGCTTTGATCTCTATTTATGAATTTGGGTATGATTTAAGAAAAGGTTTAGGAATCCTAGAAGCTTAATTTCCCATTGAAAAATCTGATGGACATAGCCGATATTTCTTCTTGGATCTACATCTTCTATTTCATTGTTCTTCCTTGCCGATTTGCTGTATGTCACTAGATTGTATAACAGCTAACAATTAGAATCTATTGGTCAGCTTAATTGTTCAATACAAATTGCTAATAGATCTTCTCTGGGTATAAGAGTTTGAAGGGAAAGTTTCCAAAAAGTACCTTGAGGTGATCATTTTTTGCAAGTTGCACCCTTGTTCTTTGGTGATTGCAAATATGTGCCCTGGACTTGCTTGTTGCATTTTGTGTAAATGACAATTGTACCTTTGAATTTATAAATTTGAACAATAATAAGTAAACATACCGAAAAAATCCAGAATTTTCACCTCTCTTACTTTTATTCTTCTCTGGACAAACAAAGAGGAAGAAAATTAAGAGAAATGAAAGTACTGGATTTTTTTTACTTGTTACCTTTTAAAGGGTAAAATCGACATTTTGGAACAAAATTACACAAACTATAGCGAAAAGACAAGTTCATGACATTTTTTTTTTTTGCAATTATCAAAGAAGAGGGCTACAATTTGCAAAAAGTGAATACCCCCGTGTCCTTTTTTGCAATTATCCCTAGTTTAAATCTAACAAAAAGTGTATGCTCTCTGAACTTTCTGGTTCTTGTGTGACAAAAATGTGAACTTTCTGGTGATTAGATCATGAAAGTTGAACCATTAGTTTATGAAAATCAGCATTTCAAGTTTCCCATTATGTTGAAAGTGCATGTTCTCTGAACTTTCTGGTTATTGTTGTTTCAGGAAGAAAAGATGGAGAAGGAAGCGGAGATTAGGAGAGTTAGGGACGAGATACTAAGGCAACAGGCCATGGAGAAGGATTCTCTTGCATGAACATCGACTGTCTTTTGATGATGACGATGCGATCCTTCTTTACTTTACTTCCCCGTTGCTATCTTCGATCTTGAATATAGCTTCTCAGAAACATAATTTCTGTTCTAAGGCTTGTGATTCGATTTCGGTTTGCCAGAGACAAGTTGTTGTTTTAGCTGTTGTATAAATTGCCCCTCTACATATGTTTGGAGATGTAGTTGGCTTGTATTCTCAATGATCAATGCATATTCAATATGAGGTTGCTGGTTCTAATCCTCATACTTGTGATTGTTGCTCTTAGAATAAATATGTGGGATAATTTACCAAAGCAAACTAACCTTTGTTTCATTTATCACCTAACTAAATGGAATGAATTGAGAAAATTTAAAAGTGTAGTCTAGTAAAAAAATAAATGAGAAAATTTGAAAGTGTAGTCAGTGAAAAATTAAATGTAAGTGTAATTTTTATTTTATCAAATCACGGAACTTTTTATTGACGTGGTGATAAAAAGGTCATAAAGACCGTACAAGAGTAGAATTGAATGAACAAGACGAGATATAGTTTCGGAGGCGATCGAAACACTGATCATATACTTAAAGACCCGGGTAGATCCAAGAAGGTGTTCGGGGGTGGTTCCCTATTCTAGCTGTGTTGAGTTCAGCGAATCTTTGAGACTTTCCCTATATCGACTTGACCTATATTGTTATGTCGTAACATGCGGTCAAGCAGTATGCCAAGGAAAGGAGGAGGTGGGGGAACAAAGGGTATCTGTCTTGCAAAGGTCGGGGTGTGGCTCCTCATAGGCACCCCAGGTGCCCTAGTTGTCTCATGACGACCCGCGAGGCAGCTCATCGGGCCTCGCTACTATTCTATTG
>JAYMTN010001745.1:0-12216 GCA_036897425.1 Erodium trifolium
CAATTGCTCGCTTTGGTGGGAGAGGATGTCACAGACCGAAATTTGACACGGTCCTAGGCACATGTGTGGCATGTGATGATGGCAAAGTGGACTTCGTCAAGGGCACATGCATGGCATGTGATGGCAAAGAGGAAGACACGGGCCAAGGTGATGCAACATGGGCTTGGCATAGTCAATGCCCGCGAGAAGTGCTTGATATGGTCCAGTTGGGTTGTGCCAACATGACGGGGATAAGAAGCATGAATAAAGGGAAGAAACGTCACATCGACGGACACATGGGCATAGGGACAAGAAGGAGTAGAAGAAGGGATTGATATCTCTTCATTAAAATCAAGATTGGGTCAACTTGCATTTGAATCTGAATTCAAAATCAAATATGATTTGAATTCAAAATCAAATCCTTTTCTTGGAGTGGTATAAATAGATGGTAGATATGTCATTTGTAATCATTCACCAACTTACGCTTTTGTGCATTCTTCAATATAAAGTAAAAAGCTCTTTCTTTGAGCACCAATCTCTTCTATATTTCTTGGTTGTGATTGTTTGTGTGCTTGTTTATAAAATCGCTTTCGCGAAGGCTTGTAAAGCTCGGGAAAGAGACTTGTGCAAGATCGTGAGCCGCGCGGATCGAGTCACCGAATTTGGTCGTGTGACAAGTCGAAGCAGCTAATGACTCGGGACCTTCAAATTTGTCGTGGTCGGAGCTCACCGTCGAAGCCCTCTTCTTACTCCACGATCATATCTTCGCTAACGCTTCCGCCAATGATGGTTCAGTCTCGGGGATGAACATGGAGGGAAAAACGAAGAGCTTGATCGGAGCTTTGACGGAAAGGGATGAGGATGGAGAGAAGTAGTGCTCATACGCGACAGATCCATATATGTTGCTTCACACAGCTCTATGTTTGTTATGTTTTGGGGAAGGATCTATAAAAAAACAAAGATAGAGACCTGGAGAGAGAAAGAGACATGGGCATACTGAAGATTAAGAGTCGTTATAGGGAAAGAAGGAGGTGGCAAAAGAAAAGAAGAACAGAGGAGGGAGACAAAAAAAATAAGAAATTTTGGCTTTAAAGAGACAATTTGGGTAATTGGTGATTTTATAAAAAAAATGGATACTGAAACAAATAAAAATTTAGGATTCCGAGATGATACGAATTTTTTTTAGGATATTGTAAATAAAATCTGAAAATTTTAAAATATTAAGATGGAATTAATTTTTTTAATATATATTGTCCTAAGTAGCAATAAAATATAGCAAATACAAAGCATCTTGTATTCACGAGGACAAAAACTATGAAAGGGTAGTATTAATGACATAATAAATAAATTTATACTGTAAGAATACAAATAAGTGATGTATTTTTAAAGGAAAATCATAAATTTATTTATTTTCCTTTTTCTATTTATCTAATTTAAAATACAATAAATATTTCGGATTTATCACATTTCCTACCCGGAAAAGCTTTGTACCTCCCTCCTTCCTTTTTCTATTCCTACAAACCCTAGAATTTTCATGCCCCTTTCTAATTTCCTGCCTCTGTTTTATTTTCCTGAATTATTGGTAAGTTTATGGTGATTTTTCCATCTATTTTCTGTTTCCCCTATATTTCCTGGCGATTTTTTTTTTATAATTTAAATAATTTTTAAAAAACTGTAATTTCGAAAATATTTTTTTGCGAAATTGTTTGTTCGTGTTTTACATTTCTGAAATTCGAAAATTTATGAATCCTTTTTACCGATCCATTGTGGGTTTAAACCTGTGAGGTTTAGTTGCGATTTTACTAAGTTGTAAGCTAGATTTTGGAGGAAAGTTTGGATTTTGATGCTTAAGGACAGTGATTTTGTTGATGAACTGGGAATCTATGTCCTGGATCAGCGTCAATTTTTGTCCAATTTTACGAGTTTTTTCTGTTCTGGGTAAAATCTAGCTTCAGTTGCGAACTGACAGGAGTGTAAAAATCTTACCTTTTTCGAGTGTTTCTGGATTTTGTTCGATTCTAGGGTTCGTGACGACGATCTCGAAAATTAAAGTTCATAAATGGATATTTTTATAGTCGAAATTCTTTTTGCAGGTATCTTTGTATGAATTTCAGTACGGGAACAATGTCGGGAGCTGATTCTTTCAACAACCTGCCACCGCAAGTGGCCGCACAGAACATGAGGCTCGGTTTCAGTGCGGACGGTACGGCAATGTACAAACCTGTCGCCGCCACGTCACCTACTTATCAACCAGGTGGCGGAGCCAATGGCAACGGCGGTGGCGAAGGCTTGGCTCCAGCCGGGCCCATGATGAGTCCTGGAGGGAGCTCTGGCCTCGGATCCGGCGAGCAACTGAAGAAGAAGAGGGGCAGGCCGAGGAAGTATGGGCCTGATGGAGCCATGGCACTGGCTCTGTCCACAGCTCCCCCAACACTGTCTGTGCCACAGTCGGGCGGATGTTACTCTTCTCCGCCTGCTGTGGCGGCTACTCCTGTTTCTTCAGGACAGGCTTCTCCTAATTCATCGAAAAAGGGTCGAGGGAGGCCTCCTGGGTCCAGTAAGAAGATGCAGATGGATGGACTGGGTAACTGATAATTCTTTTTATTTAATGTTTTTCTTTTTGTGTATGTTTGGTTTCTGCGTTGAGTCCATTTTTAGTGTCTCTGTGTGCCTCAGAGGCTCAGTTAGGCAATTTGATTTGGAATGCTGACGGTTTTTTTATTTTGATGATGAAAGTTTTTAACTTGCACAGTTGTTTATGTTGTTGGGAGGAAATGAAAGATTTTTCTAATGATTATTAAGGTTGAACACATTCAATATCAATAATATTTACTTATGGAACTTGGGATCTGTTTTAAATTTTTGATTGTTGCTCGAAGAAAGATTACCATGTGCCCTTAGTGTGTTTTTATCCTATGTTTTATTGTTTTCTGTGGAGACATTTGTTGAGTATTTATTTTCTGGGAGGGAATGGAATCAGTACTCTTGATACTGTTATAAAGTGGTGCAAAAGAAAAATAAAAAGGCAGGGCAGGACAGAGCACTGTCATGGTGCTGGAGCCTGGACCTTGGTATCTGTTGGGTCTGACCCTGATTGGTTTTATGTAGGAAATTACGTTTATACCCATCTTTTTTGCTTCTTCTTTTTTTCTGTTATTTTCATGTGAAATATCTTTCACATTGTTGAAGCTTTATTTGAAATAGTACTTTGTTATTGGTAAGAAACATGATAGAATGACTTAAATTGGGCTTGGCTTGAATTTTCCCTTTGAAAAATAGAAAGATATTCTGCTGTATGAGAGTTAAGGTTCCCATAGTTGTTGTCCCTAGAACTTATTGAAGGAACTTTTCATATAAATTATGCCACAACATCAACCTAAAAGTTATAGAAGCTGTATTCTCTTTTCTAGTTATCTAAAAGTGTGCATCAACATGTGGTCTTTTATTTTAATGTTTGTGTTACTATTCCCCCACCAAGTTATCAATTACCAGACCTTGATTTCCTTTCCTTATAGAAGTTTTTTCATTGCAGGATCTCCAGGATTTGGATTTACGCCACATGTCATCACTGTCAAAGCAGGAGAGGTTTTTGATCTGCAATTTTACTTCTATTATTCCTTACCTTTTCTGCTATTGGGTATTATCGTGGATAAGTTTTTCATTTGCTATTGTAACCTTGTTCTTAATAGTTTTCTTAAACTGTATATGATTTCAAATGCTACTACTATTGTTGTTCTACCTTGCAACCATAGTTCCTTTGCAGACTCATAGGTGTTGCACATAGTTGTGCCAGTTAAAACAAATAAGTGAGCTGTGCTGATATAATGTGTGAGTAATTTGTCATTCATGAACCTCATAAATCCCATGTAACTCCAGTAAATATCTTAATTCCTTGAGAATTGAGTGTGAAGGTGATAAAACATAGAGGAACGCGTTCAGAAGGTTCAATTTGGGAGGTTGATCCGATTCTCTACCTTTGGTGTGCCACAAAGTATCAGCTCTTGTGAATGAGGAACACGATTAGTAGGTTCAATTAGGAGGTGGATGCAACTTTCCACCTTCGGTGTGCCACAAAGTAGATGAATAACTTGTATACTTTGATTATATTTGCTATAGATTCTTAAAAGGGCCTGGCCTAGGGCCATTAATTAATTTTTCACTTGAAACATGTCTCCAAAGATAAAAAGACTATTGGAATTACACTTGTGTTAGGACTTATCCATCCTGAAGCAAGTTATCAACAAAATTGAATGTGAACCGTTTGTTTGCAGTTTTGGCTGCCTTGTTAAAAAGTTATGTCAATATTTCACCAGAAAAGAAAAACTTGAAGGAAATAGAGAAAAAAAAATCAGGATTCTTATAGATACGCCAATTATGACTTCGGAATTAAGCTGTTGTGTTGTTTTCCATCTCAAATAAATATTCAAGTTTCCATGTAAGCGTGATGCTTAATTGCTAGCATTTCATACAGTTAGCTTTGATCTTTTCATAATATATTTTGAAGAGTGGGTTGGGTGTATTGTCGCAAGGATTGATAGAACTAATGGAGATTCATCAATTCATGTTTGCATGAATTTATTTGCTCCATGCAACAATTTCTTTTGATGAAAAAATTGAAATGGTAGGTGATTCGTGATTTTAAAGATTTCTTATTTTGAAAGGAAAAGTATCTCCTGAAAATTCTAGTTGTGAAAAGGGCAAATATTTATCACGTCATCAATGCGTCAAGCTTGTTTGCTTTGTACAGCTATGACGCATATTTATCATACTTGTTTAACATTTAAAGTAAGGTCTTGTTGGTGTCCTAATCATGTAAGACTTTTAGTACTTCTGAATTCTGATGTATAATCCACGAATCTGATGCCTGGAATTGGTATTTAGATTTTTAAGTAAATGCAGCATATTCTTCATGTCTCATATTTGTTAGATGCTACCTTGGAAGGTCTTCTTTGTTCCACAATGTGCTCTTATTCTGTTTTGTTGGTGGAAAATCAAGAATGATGAATACATGAAGATAGTTTATAAACTAATGACAGCGCAACCAAATCCGGGTATCATTTTAATAATTTCAGGACTAATTATCACGATAAAACTTTTATAAGGGTTGGGCAAAAAAGGAAATAAACGTTTTATTACGATAAATAAATTAGCTTTGTAAGGTTAGGTACAAAACTTTCAGCTTTTTTTATTTTCATACATTTTTATGCAAGAACGATAACATGGAAAGTATTATTTATGCTTGATATTAATTATGTAGCGTGAGTAATAGAAGGTTTATACCAATAAAGATGTTATGAGTTATTTTTTTCGGTTTTGCTTTACTGTAGTTACCTTTTATTGCAATTGTATATTTAAACGGTTCAACTTTTTGTAATTGACAAGGGAATGGTACTTATTGCTATACTGATCTGTTTTTTTCAGGACGTGTCCTCAAAAATCATGGCCTTTTCACAGAATGGCCCAAGGGCTATTTGTATCCTCTCTGCGAATGGGGCCATCTCAAATGTCACTCTTCGTCAAGCTGCCACATCTGGCGGGACTATTACTTATGAGGTTTGTAAGATCTGTATTCATGGGCCTTGTATTAAAATAACATGAAAATGAAACACGTGCTATTTGGGAGTTGCTCTAATGTTTCTGATCTGAAGAAAGAAACGTATCTTTTGGGACTTGTTCCTTCTGGTTTTTAAAGGAACAAATTTATATCCCAGGTTGCTAACTGGTTAATTGGGATTCTGGGAAATGGAGTATCATATTGGTAAAGGTTCACTGTTTCTAATTTTCCAAAAATGTGCGGATTAAGACGCCTCTATTAGGAATATTTTCCTCTATAATTGAAAAATTAGTTCATGAAGCTTATTGGGGGGATAGAGTTATATACAGTCAATCACCTAGCATAACCAAAAATCAAATAGTAGAAAGGGAAGATAATCGAATCTTAAACTGGATTATTTATTGGGGTTTGAGGTGAGCCTTAATTTCTCTCTGTTCAATCAATTTTGAACCGTATGGAGTACATATGATTGGATTTGTGTTCACTGGAATAAATATAAATTCCATAAGTAGTAGTCCGTGAGACTTTATATTGTTAATTTTTAGGTGAACTACACCTGATTCTCTCCAAAGCTGAACTAAGTTCCTCACTTTGAATTTGAGATTTATGCACAGGTCTCAATGTTCTATGAATTATGAGAATGAAAAAAACAGAGCAGTAAGAATGAATATTTAACCTCACCTTGAAGTCATTGATTGGAAATATATGTTGAAGTCTCTTTCTACAGATATGCTGGATTGAAAATATAGTTAAAAAAATTCTGTTTCCATCAATATGTAGAAGTGATGAATGAGACCTCTATTCTTTCTTCCTTTGTTACTTGAATCAAATAAAGGTTTGTGAGTTTTGTCAATTATGGGTTAGTTTTTGAAGTCTTGATTATGGGAAGACAGTATGGTGGAGCTCTTAGAGTGACAATTTTTTTTACTGAAATAGTTGGATCTAGTGAAGATTGTGAAGTAGATTTATAGAGAAAGGAAATATTATGAGACTGCTAGATTATAAGATATAAATCTTATGTTCGATCATATTTTATATACCCTTCACATAATTTGTAATTGTTAAGGACACAATGTAATACACGGTTTTATCGGTTTTTCTTACATGAAGTAGGCTTGTTTGAGAATGTGTACTCACTCTTTCCTTTTCATTGTACTTGTATGTAGGGCCGGTTTGAGATTCTCTCTCTTCGTGGGTCCTTTCTGGTGTCCGAAAATGCTGGGCAGCGGAGCAGAGTAGGAGGCCTGAGCATATCATTGTCAGGCCCAGATGGTCGTGTCCTTGGTGGTGGTGTTGCAGGTCTTCTTACAGCTGCATCCCCTGTGCAGGTTTGTTTTCATGTATCTCTTCAACTTATAATGTCAACGGTTAGTATAAGGTTTGCAGTTGCCTAGTTTATGCCTGTCATGATGTCTTGTAATGTTTTTTTTGGGGGATGCAGATAATTGTGGGGAGTTTTCTATCCGAGGGCCGGAAGGAAGCCAAACCAATTAATCAATCAGAGCCTCTGTCAAAGGTTTCCCAAAATAGTGGGGCAACAGGTGGAGGGTCAAGCCCACCGTCACGCGGGACCCTAAGTGAATCTTCGGGTGGGCCTGGGAGCCCGCTTAACCAGAGCAATAACAGCAACCCACAAGGCATTTCGAGCATGCCATGGAAGTAGGCAATGACTTTCTTTCCTTAACTGGTCTGTGCTATGTTGTGTTTCTAATCGCAATGGGTGGTGTAAGTTTAGTAGAATAATAGAGGAATGCAGAAAGCTCTGGTTTACCTTTGTATTCCTGGTTGGACCTGGTGTGTCTGCAGTATTGTTCGAGAGGTGTAGGAGGTTTTATCATGATTATTTGTGTTTTAGGTCGTCAGCTCAGGTGTGTTGTATTCATGTAGCTTAATCTCTGCTGGAACCTGCCCTGAATTTCTTTAATCATATCATCCGATTCTGCTTCTATCGCTCAAATTATAGTACCTTCGCTTTCATTGCAAGTCTCAGATTTGATCATGCACTGTAAATATTGATCGTGGTAAAGGAGTGACTCATATCACAACATCTCACCCTCCGTTCAATCAATTCGATATAAATTTTATTGAAAACTAATGACTCAGTGCTACATCTAGTTCAACATTGGAGTTTGAATTCCTAGCAAAATTGCATCATAACACCACATACCAAGTTACTACTACAAACAGTTATGACTGCTTTGCTTTCTTCAACAAGAAGCGTAACGAAAAAAATCCAAGAGCAAAAGTCTGCCAAAACCATCTTGTGGAGTTCTCAGGATCCACCTTTTTGGCCAATAGCCATGCATATGTACTCTCACCTATATGAGAGGCAGCAGCAAGAACGAATAGCACCCTCACTGTCCGCATAGACCGGAAGAGAAAGAGACTCATTGCCCTGAAGAATCGCACAGGTCCTACTGGTGGTAAGAAACCAGCAGAAAATAGCTGAATCATTCCGAACACACAAAACACCCACACATATATTGTTGGCCCATCGACGGTCTTTCTTTTCCTCTCCTGCCAGTATGAGATGGTTTTCGCCATGCCCTCTTGAGGACTCACCATTGGAATGTAACCTAGCTCTTCTCTTGCTTTCAGGAATGAAAAATAATGGGTAACTCCAACCTGCCAAAGCACAATACCTTCAGCAAACACTCATAGTATCAACTTACGTCGAGTTATCGGGGCCCCTAATCCTTATAACTCAATGTACTGGATCGAGGTGTATCCCCATTCCAGTCCACTGAACCTGACGATAAGTGCAATTATTTATGCCTAAAGATTGTTCAGGGCCCTCAACAAGAATGGAGTTGTGTTTTTGCTCTATTTAGGTATAAATAAATAATATAATACACATGCATGTATAGATATACCCAAGTGTACCATGAAGCAATATATGAAAGCAGCCAAGCCTTGCAACTACAAAACCCGAACACAGCATATCAGATTAAGTAACTTATACTATCACTATTCATGTACCTGTACACAACCCAATACACAATTGAACTTAGCTAGGAAAAACAGGATTTGTATGAAGTTGGCGATAGGAACATATCTTCAAAAAGAATACTATCTTAAAAAGGGGATAGCCTACTTGTAATTATGAGACCCTTCCAATTCCATCTCAACAGGGCAACAAGAGAGCCATAGTATAAGCCTATAAACCTCAAAACAAATTATAGAACTACCTTGTATACATCAGAAGGAAGGATCAATGGTTGAGGAAGCCACCATTTATTCAACAATGGGTATAAAATCGTATAGAGAGCTTCAAAAACCTTTCCCAACATAAGAGCATGGTTTAGGGTTAAGGAAGGCTTTGGCAGATCACAGCCTAAACTTCTAAGCAGCGGTCGGATGAATTCAAAAGTGTTGACTGGAGACCCTGCAAAATGAAAAAAAGTAACCAGAGCGGTTGGTTCGGCATCATTGTAATTGTCAATTAACTCATATAGCATTTTGACCAAGTGTCTAGAACTCCCTCCTTGTAACACTTGAAAGATAGATCATAAATTCTAGGTTTAAATAGGATAATAACCATCGGACACAAAGTATGCTTGGCCAGCAGCAACTGGGTGCTTTGCTCTCCCCGGAATATCATCCAAAAGTCCCATGCTTGCCAGTATTAGAGCAAGTACAAGGTTATCCACATAAATCCAGTCTGATTTGACACCCTGTTCACCAATTTTGAATGGCATGAGACCTAATTTGGTAAGGGATACGATTCTTGGAAGATGCCTTTCTTCACCAGGTCCGTAGATAGAAGCAGGACGAACTGCACAGGTATGAAGACATTTTCCGGTCTTTCCCCTATTCGGCATACAAACAATATATAAATCATCCACATCCAATGGAAGAGCAACAACTAGAAAAGAAAACAGAAGGAAAAACAAAAACATTGCTGTCCAAATATATATTCTATGTTTGGTAGATACTTATATGTATCATTCACACAAATACATCATGATTGCTCTTCTTCGTGATATGGTAAAGAGAAACAAGGAATAAGTAAACTTTGATTAAAATTACTTACTTAAAAGGACGACTGTTGCTCTTTAGAACTAATTGTTCAGCAATTGATTTACTACGCCCATAAGAGTCAACATGACCATCAATAGGAACATATGGTAAGCTTTCATTGCCGTTCACAATCTCCTTCCCCCCAAACACAACGTTATATGAGCTAACATAGATAAGCCTTCTGATCTCAAACTCAATGCAAGCTTCCAAGACATGGCAGGTTCCATTTATGTTTACTTCATCCACACGACCAAACTGGAGCGTCTCTTTGCCTGACATGCCAAATGAGGCAAGGTGGAAAACACAGTCAGTGCCTTGCAGAGCTCTTCCAACATCTTCTTTGCGAGTAATATCTCCTGTCATCACAAAATGGACTAAGTTTCATATGGCACAACATAACATGCCACAATTCAAATAATCCTATAAAGAATTACACAAACATGGAATGCAAACTAAGAATTTCAATTAACCTCTCCAAGCTTTATTGAAGAGGCTATATGATTGAGTGAAAAGGTAAATAAAAAAGAGATGAAAATCAGGACTTCAACAATGATTTGTCTATCGTCATTATCATTGAATATGAGAAGCTCCTTTTGGAAGCATATAAATACCAGCAAGTTTTATTATAATTGGTAAACTTCACCGGAAAAGAAACATTTTTAGGCAAGTGCAACATAGACACTCACTGATCCTGTACATGTTGACCAGAGGAGTGCACATGCAATTGTAGATTTATATGGGTCTGTGGTTTAACCCCAACCTAACAGAATCCTTTAGGATTACTTTAATAAAGTTATGACAACAAATAAAAATCCAATGCAAGCAAAAATCAACTAAGATCATCAAGCGAGGCAGTCAAACAGCAAAGCTGCTAGGGCTGATATTTGAGACATGATATAGTACCATTACGCACTGCTTAATCTGTAACCCAAATCCCAATTCTATAAATTGTTTGGTTGAAAATAACTACACACCACTTCCCTTCACAGTCATATACCCTTTAATTATTAGTGAAGTCACTCCACTACTTGCTAGTGTGCCATTTACCCACTTCTTAATGCTACGTGCCATTGAAGTACAGTAACAAATTTAGCCTTCGTGTCAAAGTATAAATATAAGAAATATGAACACAGACCCCACTGATCCAATCCTAAGCTTGAACGATCATGGAGAGCTATCATGTTCCCTGGGTGTCAATCCAGTATAGAAGTTTGGAGAAGAACTCTACATCTTTGTTCAATTTTCAGGGATATTATATAAACAAGATTCTTAATTCCTACACTAATCGCTGATGATAGGCTAAACCTACCCTCTTGGTTATGGGTAGGAACATCAAATTAGCAATTGCGCTTCACGAACTAAGCTGGGAGGTTTAGATTTTGTACTGTTTGGTTCATTTCTCCAGAAAAATTTACTTAATGAAAAGGAAATATGAAAAATCTGATATCCAAATTATAAGAAGAAGAAGAAAACAAGGATCAAAGTGCATCAAATTAATGGAAGAGCATACAAGAAAGGTTAGCAATGAGTGAAGAGACCTTGAATGAGGTGGACTCCGTGAGACAGGAGGTCGGCGGACCAGGGAAAGGTGGGTCGCCGGTCAAAGGCCCGAACGTGGGTAGCTCCTCTCCGCAGCAGCTCCAAGCAGAGAGCGGCGCCGACGAAGCCGAGGCCGCCGGTGACGACGAAGGACTTGCCCTCTATCCCCTCGTTCTCGCTCAAATGCATTTCACTCTCACTCTCACTATGCCGCTGCGAGTCCGAAGACCGACTTTTCCATGGACAGACAGAGACCTGATTTGCTGTGCTGGCGGTGCACAGTGACAAAGCGCCACGTGCCGGAAACCACCCATGCCACCTCATCAAGCAGGTTGGCTTTTGGAAATGGGCTTTCAGTGGATGGGCTTTGATTATGGTTTAACTCTAGGTGTCCAAAATTGATTCATAATCCGATCTATATGATCAATCTTGCCTAACCGGTTTTATTGGATCGGTACCCATTGGTTATTGGAACGATACTGAATCACCAAAAACCCAATCTGAAGTAATTGGGTTCGGGTTCGGGTTCAAAGATCAAAACTCAAAGGTAACACGACCCATCCGGTTAGTGGAACACACATGAGTTGAATTTTGAACTTGAATTTTTGATAAAAATTTCTATATGGTAGAACGTTTTTTTATCATTAAGAAGAGACCAAATAAAGAGTTTGTAAATACTCTTTTTTTTTTATAAGCAAAACAAATTTAATTTAAACTTCTCTCAAGTAGGAAGATAAGTACAATGAAGAGTATAGTTACAAACCACCACAAGAAGAATACAACACCTGAAGAACCAACAATCAACCAAGACTCGAAATTACACTGCTTCACGCAGGAAGCCACCAAGAAGACGGACATAATGAAACAACTAAAACAGGGTCTAATATCCAAATATAACAACCATGAAGCGCTAATTGAGATAAAAGAAAGGATCTACAATCATCCAGATTTAACCAACTTGAAGCACAGTGAGAAAAGACTTCCAGCAACAAAGCCAACAAACCAATAAAAGATTTACCCTACCCTTATTAGAGCTGAACAACTCCCTGAACTCAAAAGGGAACAGACCTGATGAAATCTCATCGGAACTCCCTTTTACCCACTCACTCAATCGATTGGCTTCT